>MU702011.1:0-11022 GCA_026770625.1 Nicotiana glauca | reverse complement strand
AGAAACATTAAAAGCCTTTATTGATAGTATGGAGTTGGTCTGCCTCTCCATGGAGAGGTTCAGAGCCTTACAATGGTGTTCCTTTTTCCATAATATGGGTATTATTGTGTGTTTTCTCTCTCTCGGGAATAGTGGCGAAGAAGGCCTCCCCTTTCTAGGGCTTCCACTCTTAGTATTTATAGATGTGAACTTCGCGAGTTGGCAATAAATGGCCGTGGCCACGCTGAGGTTCCGTCCCCTTAGGGGAATGAATGGGTCGTGCCCTCGTAGATTAAATCGAACAAGGGTCGAATCCTGTTATGAATAAGTGACCATACCACTTATTAATTATGGACTAGCTTAAGACGAGATTAGCTCCATTAATTACCGTGAGATCGGATTCTGACCCATACAGTAAACAAGGGGCAGAAATTCACATCACAAATTATAAAGACATCAGCTAGAGAGTTGACCATTACCAAACCAACACCATAACATACAGACACAAGAAAGTTTCACATTCAGATGAGTATTTATTTCCAACATAGAAACAAAAGCGTCCATATGAATGTTTAATATTGAGAAGAAATTTATATAATTGGTCTAAGCAAGATTCCATTTAATTAAAACAAATAGTTAAAATGAAAATTTGTAGGCTGAGTGAGAAAGGGAGAGAATGATTTTGCCATAACAGAACAAACAAAGCCTACAATCCCTGGCCGTCCATGTTTTAAGTTCACGTTTCGTATACAGCTATACACTATGCATTGAGCACATATAATGCCTTTAATGCTCGCAGAGATAATTCTGTCTTCAAATTCATTCCACTCAAGATGCAAAATAAAAGTTATACCTACCAAGATATTAATGAAACCTAATTTCATGCAGTTATAACCTAGTGATCACAAGTAAATGCTTATCTCGTTAATGAATTATTCGAGCAGAAAAAGGGCAACCCGATTCACTTAGCTCCTGCCATGCGCGAGGTCGGAGGAAAGTTTGGACCACAAGGGTCTATTGTATGCAGTTTTATCCTGCATTTCTACAAGAGGCTATTTCCACGGCTCGAACACGTTACATCTTGGTTACATGGCAACAACTTTAGCAGTTACTATTGGTTTTTTGTTTTTAATAAATTAAATACATAAAAGAGAGTGAATGTGAAATGGAGGGAAATGAAAATTTTGAATGAAATTTTAAGTTTCCCCATTGGCAAATGGACATTGTCCCATATTAGAAGAGAAAGAGGTTTTTATGGGTATATAAGCAATTACTCTTCTTCTAGCTCTTAAAGAGTTGAGAAGAAGGCAAGCCTCGCGCTGTCATCGTCATCGCTCGGCTCTGCTTCGGCTTCGGCTTCAGATTTGGTCAAATGATTGATTGATTAACTTTTTGGGCCAAATTTATTTGTTAATAGTAAAATATTAACAGAAATATTATTAAATATTTATTTTAATAACATAATATTAATATTAAAATAAATATTAATATTAAATCCCCCAATCTTTTTTTTCAGTTTTGATAATAGAAAATTAACCACCCTCTTCAATTTTTTCTCTGTATTGTTGAGTAAATAGCCATTTATGTAATGACATTTATGTAGTGGCCGTTTTGCATAAACAACCATTCTGAAGAGTTGCATCTCTTCAGATTTCAGCCCAACTTTGGCTATAAATACAACATTATTCTGCTCAGAATTTCACTACGATTTTCTGAGTTTTTTCTCCTTCTTCTGCATACTTTTAGCATCAAACAAAGCAACAGTAAGTGTGATTTACTACCAAACTTTGTGTTCGCTGAAACACTGGGGTTTGAAGTACCACTACACCAGTGTGTAATTCGTTCTATCTTGGGAGGAAATAATCCATAACCTTGAGTATTAGGAGGGGATCCTTAAGGAAATACTGTGAATTCAGTGGGCTCTAATTGGTTATCTGTTTATGTTCATTTTTGTTTATGTTCATTTATATTTCCAAAATAATTTTACAAATACATGTTTACTACAAGCTTAAGGAATTTAGTATATTTTCTGTATTTGTTACTCACTATTTCTGGAGAGTAAAACCTTTGTGATTTTGTACTCTATTGGAGATTACAATCTACGTAATTTTAAGGTTTGTGTCATTCTTTTACAGAAATGACTAATGATAACGGAAATCAAGTTGTTCCGATGGTGACTACCAATGCCTTAACGAGCTAAACAACACCAGCAACATTATCACCAGCGGAGAAACCCGAAAAATTTTCCACGATTTATTTCAAGCACTGACAGCAAAAGATGTTCTACTATTTTACTACTCTAAGTCTCCATAAGTTCATCGAGGAAGATATTCTTGTGCTATCCGATGAAACTTCAAAAACTGAACGCTTTCTCGTGATTGAGGTGTGGAATCATTCAGATTTTTTGTGCAAGAATTATATTCTAAGTGGGCTGGAGGATGCTTTATATAATGTCTACAGTGGCGTGGAAACGTCAAAAGAATAGTGGACTGCGCTTGAAAAGAAATACAAAACCGAAGATGCCAGGTTGAAGAAGTTCGTTGTTGCAAAGTTTTTAGACTACAAAATGGTATATAGCAAGTATGTTGTTATCTAAGTCCAGGAATTGCAAGTGATTATTCTTCATCTCTTTGCTGAAGGTATAAATCAAATTAATATTGATGTTAAAAGTAGTAATCTTAGTATTTTTACTAACAGAAATTTCATTGAAGGTCTTATCATCAATGAAGCATTCCAAGTAGCAGCGATGATTGAGAAGTTGCCTCCTTTGTGGAAGGACTTAAAAAATTACTTGAAACACAAATGCAAGGAGATGTCCCTTGAAGATCTCATTATTCGGTTGAGAATCGAAAATGACAACAAAGCTGCTGAAAAGAGAGGCCGTGGAAACTCAACAATAATGTGAGCAAATATTGTTGAAGAGAACAAAAAGAGGAAGAAGTCTTCTGGACCGAAATACAACCCAAACAAGAAGCGGTTCAGTGGAAACTGCGACAATTGTGAAAAAATAAGACACAAATCTACGGAGTGTCGTGCTCCGAAGAAAGATAAGAAGAAGGGTCAAGCAAACATGGTTGGAAAGCATGATGATGTTGATGACTTATATGCCATGCTTTCTGAATGCAACTTGGTGGGCAATCCTAAAGAATGGTGGATTGATTCTGGAGCCACTCGCAATGTTTGTGCTGTTAGAGAAGCTTTTGCTACTTATGCTCCTATTGGACTCGATAAGACGATTTCTATGGTAAATGCTTCAAAGGCCAATATTGAAGGATGTGGGAAATATTTCTCAAAATGACTTTTGACAAAGTGGTGACTTTGAACAACTTCCTTCATGTTCCCGAGATTAGGAAGAGTTTAGTCTCTACTGGACTTCTTGGTAAGAATGGTTTTAAATGTGTATTTGTATCCGATAAGGTTGTATTAAGTAAGAACGGAATGTTTGTAGGAAAATGTTACCTCACCGAGGGCCTTTTCGAGCTGAATGTAATAGTTGTTGAAAATAATAATGAAATTTCAGCTTCGTCTTACTTGAGTCAAATGAATTATGGCATATACGTTTCATGTCAATTATAAAACCTTACGGAAAATGATTAATCTGGAAGTATTGCCCAAGTTATCAAAATGTCAAGTATGTGTGGAATCTAAGTATGTTAAACATCCTTATAAGTCAGTTTAAAGGAATTCAAATCCTTTAGACTTAATTCACACAGATATTTGTGAAATGAAAGAAGTATTTTATAACTTTTATTGACGATAGTACTCGATATTGATGTGTTTACTTACTTAATAGTAAAGATGAAGCAATAGACGCATTCAAGCAATACAAAAATGAAGTTGAAACACAAATTAACAAGAAAATCAAAATGATAAGAAGTGATAGGGGTGGTGAATATGAATCTCCTTTTGAACAAATATAATTAGAATATGGAATTTTCATCAAACAACGACCCCTTACACGCTCCAATCTAATGGGATTGCAAAAAGAAAGAATTGTTCATTAAAGAAGATGATGAACGCATTATTTATAAGTTCTGGATTGCCACAAAAATTGTGGGGGAATCCGTTCTTATGGCTAGTCGAATACTAAATCGAGTACCCCATAGCAAAACACAATTCATTCCATATGAAAAATGAAAAGGAAGGAAGCCCAACTTAAATTATTTTAAAGTGTAGGGGTATTTGGCAAAAGTGTAAGTTCCTAAACCCAAAAGGGTAAAAATAGGTCCGAAAACCATTGATTATGTTTTCATAAGATATGCGACTAATAGTAAAGCATATCGATTTATGGTTCATAAATCAGAAAATCCCGACATTCATAATCATACGGTTATAGAATCAGATAATGTTGAGTTCTTTGAAAATATATATCCGTATAAAAAGGAATGTGAGTCGATTGGTGAAGGATCTAAACGACCTCGGGAAGAAACAAAAGAAAGTACACTTAACCAGGAGGATCCAAGACATAGTAAACGTCAAAGAACGTCTACTTCTTTTGGACCAGATTTTGTGACTTTCTTATTGGAAAATGAGCCTCTAAAATTTAAAGAAGCTATGTCTTCTTCGGAATCATTGTTATGGAAAGAGGCAGTCAATAGTGAAATGTAATCCATATTGAACAACCATACATGGGAATTGGTTGATCTTCCTCCTGGAAATAAATTATTGGGTTCTAAATGGATCTTTAAGAGGAAAATGAAAGATGATGACACTATTGACAAATATAAGGCAAGACTTTTGGTCAAAAGGAATAGACAACGAGAAGGTCTTGACTATTTTGATACATACTCTCCAATTACAAGAATTACGTCCATACGAACGTTAGTAGCGTTAGCTGCAGCTTATGGTCTTGAAATTCATCAAATGGATGTTAAGACGACCTTCTTAAATGGAGAGTTGGAGGAAGAAACCTACATGGAACAACCTGAAGGGTTTGTGATTCCAGGTAAAGAAAAAAAGGTATGTAGACTTGTTAAGTTCCTTTACAGATTAAAACAAGCACCCAAACAATGGCATGCGAAATTTGACCAAACAATGTTGTCAAATAGATTTAAGATAAATGAATGTGGTAAATGCGTGTACATTAAAAATGTTCCAAATCACATAGTCATTGTTTGCTTATATGTGGATAATATGCTCATAATGAGTAATGACGTTGCCAACATAAATGCTACTAAACGTATACTAACTAGCAAGCTTGATATGAAAGATTTGGGAGTTGCTGATTTAATTCTGGGAATTAAGATCCATAAGACTTCTCAAGGTCTGGCATTTTCACAATCTCATTATATTAAGAAAGTACTTGAAAAATGCAAGCACTTGGTCTTTAAAGTTGCAAAGACTCCAATTGACATTAATCTTGCATTAGCAAAGAACAAAGGCCAAAACATATCACAATTGAATTATGCTCGTGTGTTGGGTTGCTTAATGTACATCATGAATTGTACACGACCATATATAGCTTGTACTATAAGTAAATTGAGTCGATATACGAGCAATCCATGTCAATCTCATTGGATGGCCATGAAACGAGTTTTGGGATATTTAGTACATACCCAGGACTTTGCTTTACACTATAGTAAATATCCTGCGGTCATTGAGGAATACTGTGATTCAAATTGGGTCATCGGATAAACTGATTCCAAGTCCACAAGTGTATATGTATTCACTATTGGTGGAGGAGCGGTATTTTGGAAGTCGTCCAAACAAACTTGTATTACCCGCTCTACAATAGAGGTTGAATTCATAGCCTTAGATAAAGGCGGCGAAGAAGTTGAAAGGCTCCGAAATTTCTTGGAAGATATTCCATTTTGGCCCAAATCGTTGGTACCAATATGTATACATATCACGACCCTAAACTCGAACCCGGTCGTGATGGCGCCTCTCGTGAAAACAAGGCCACCCAATTAAACCCAATCCACTTTTTAAACAGTTAAACAACATAAAGCAGTCTAAAACATGATTTAATAATACTAAGTAGCGGATAATATCAATAAAGTGTGGAAATACAACCCAACACAGCCCTAACCGGGGTATCACAAGTCACGAGCATCTATCAATACTGAATACTCAAATATAACTACAGAGATTAATACTGAACTAAGGACATAAAGGAAAGAGATAGAGAGAAGCTTCGGGATACGAACGCAAACATCTACCTAAAGACTCCTCGAGAACCGCCTGAAGCTGGAATAAATCAGCACTCAGGAGCGGGACCATCTACGCCTGAATTTGCACACAGGGTGCGGGGAGTAAAATGAGTACTCCAACTCAGTGAGTAACAAATGTAAACTGAAAGTAAGAAAACACGTAAGGCACAAGGCATTCTATAATGAAGTAGTAAAATCATTTAAAAGCAGTAAATCGGTGAAAAGTTAAGTAAAATCCTTTCTCAACAAATAAATAGATAATTGACAGGCAGTTAGGGTAAAGTAAACAAATAGAAGTTCGCCCCTCGGGCATAGAATTAACAAATTCGCCCCTCGGGTAACATCTCAGAAGCAATACCAGCCCCTCGGGCTCAATCTCACATCACAATGGGTGCCCGCGCTCACTGGGGGTGTACAGATTCCTGTAGGGCCTCCTTATGACCCAAGCGCAATAACAAGCCATCTCGTGGCATCAAAACTAGGCCCTCGGCCTCAAATCAGTATCAATGTTTCCTCACAACATAGGTCCTCGGTCTTACTCAGTAAAAAATCCTCACAAGCCCCTCAGGTAATAGTAAAACATTGTTTCTCAGCCCAATCATTATTTAAAGTATCATTTAAGTCTTGAAATTGAGTAAACATGGTTGAATATGACAACAACGGAAAATAACATGACTGAGTTCAAGTATAAAGTCAAAACAGTGAGGAAATATTAATGAAAAGCCCCGAAGGGTTCAAATAATTAGCACTAGGCCCAAATATGACATTCAACCCAAATAATGATGATAGAAAATAGTTTCAATCAAATACGCGGTAAAAATTATCAATCGGGACGGACCAAGTCACAATCCCCAATAGTTCATGACCCCCCGCTCGTTATCAAGTGTGTGCCTCACTTCAGCATAGCACTACGATGTGCAATCCGGGGTTTCGAACCCTCAGAACATCATTTACAATCATTAGTCACCTCGAATTGGCCAAATCTCTAGCTCGCGATGCCTTTTCCCCTCGAATCGGCCCCCACGTGCGTCGAATCTATCCAAAATAAGAACGAGAACGTCAAAATATGCTAAGGGAACAAATTCCAAGTGAAAACAATCAATAAAGGACACAAATCCCGAAATTACTAAAACTCGACCCCCGGGTCCACGTCTCGAAATTCAGACATTTTTACACCAATAGATTCTTTATCTTCCCACGAGTTCATACATATCAAAATTTCTCAAATCCGACCCCAAATGGTCCTTCAAATCCCCAATCAAAAGTCTAAATTTCCAAGCCTAGTTCTTCACCTTTTGGCTTAATTTTCATGATTTACTAGGTGGAATTCACATAATAATCGAGTTTTAAGTCCAAGAATCTTATCTCAAAGTGATTCCCCTCGAATACCTCTTCAATCTCCTTAAAAACGACCAACAATGGAAGAAATAAACCCCACCTTCGCGGACAAAATGACACTTAAAACATTCTACCTATGCCTTAATTTCCTTCTTCGCGAACGATCAAGCCCTCGCGTTCGTGAAGCACAAATTTACTTTGAAAAACTTTCCTCTTACGTGAACGCGACATGACCATCGTGAACGCGATGGTTCCTCAGACTTACTCTTCGTGAACGCACTCCCTCTCCCGCGTATGCGATGAACAACTTGACCTCAAACCCAGCTGACCCAATTCCTCTACGCGATTGCGAAGCCCTTCTCGCAAACGCGATGCATCACTTCTCAGCCCTCTGCGAATGCGAAGCCCTTCTCGCGAACTCGAAGGCCAAAATTCCTCTGGCTTCCTCTGACTCTTCGTGAACGCGAAGAGTAAAAACCTGCAACAGCTGAATCTACAACTTCTGCAATTTTCTTAACTCCAAAATGATCCGTTCAACCCCTCGAAACTCACCCGAGGCCCCTGGGACCTTAACCAAAGGCACGAACACATCCTAATAACTTATTCAAACTTGTTCCAATGATTAAAACACCTCAAACAACTTCAAATCAACCAAAATACATCGGATTCAAGCCTAAGTTTTTAAAATCTTCCAAATTCCATTTTTGATAAAAAAAATCCAACCAAACCACGTCCGAATGACCTGAAATTTTGCACACACATCCCAAATGACACAACGGAACTACTGCAACTCTCAGAATTCCATTCCGACCCCTATATCAAAATTTCGCCTATCAACCGAAAATCACCAAAATATCAACTTCGCCAATTCAAGCGTAAAACGACTCCAAACCTCCAAAACCCATTCCGATCACACTCCTAAGTCATAAATTACCTCCCAAAGCTAACCGAACCATCAAAACTCACATCCGAGCTCTATAACACATAAATCAACATCCGGTTGACTTTTCCAATTTAAACTTCCTTAAAAGAGACTAAGTGTCTCAAACTTCACCAAAATCATTCCGGATTCAATCCAACCAACCCGATACCACAAAATACCGATAAACAAGCATAAAGAAGAAGAAATGGGGAAAACAGAGCGGTAACTCATGAGACGACTGGCGGGGTCGTCATATCCTCCCCAACTTAAATAAACACGTTCGTCCTCGAACGAGTTTTCAATGGATCACTCTATAATAAAATATCTTATATTTTATTATTTAAGAACTCAAATTTTAGTAAGAGGAAATTGTTACTAAAACATTTTTAATAACATGAAGATCGAATCTTTAATAGCATGTGAATTTAGTTCAAGTTGTCTACATGCTTATTCCTAAATTGATTTACATCACATGTAATAAATAATTCAAAATTATGTAACGAACAAGCACGTGACATAAAAACAAAATTCAACATTCTTCTAACATGTTTAATATATATATCACATATTTCACAAAAAAGTAATTCATGCCAGAATATCATTATTAATTAACATCTCATGAACTAATAACAATTAAAAATAACTATAGAATCATGTAACCTAAATCATAATTTCGTATTGCATCCCAAAAACAAACTTATATTACTTGATTGTGTATCTCAGAGCAAGGGATAGATTCAACTAGCCTAGAATCTTCAACTTTCCTTTGCCACATGATGACATACTCACATATTTATGCGCCTTGCATTAATAAATCTAATAGTTACTTGAGCGTCATGTTGACAACTCTATATATTTTAAAATAACCAATGAAGACACATGCAATTAATTTAAAAAAGAAAGATAATCTAAGAAGAATTTTTCAAGCACAGAGAACGAAAGAAGGGGAAGGAATTATAATGTTCTAAACGTCAATACCACACAAGAGGGGGTGATTTGTGTGGTACCCAATTTTTGCTTAAACTGCTTCTGGAAGGACCTCGTTCTTCTAGGTGTACTAACGACTGCTGTTTGCGAAATTAAAAGTACATAAAATAAAGAACACAGAGATTTTTACGTGGAAAACACCTGGCTCAAAAGGTGAAAAAACCACGACCTACTACTCAGTAGGATTTTCCCCAACACTTCACTAAATCACTGAGCCAAAACAGCATTTACAAAACTCTTTGTAAACCTAAGGATTACCTCTAATCCCGTTGTAGCAACCAACCTCTAACTGCTGCGACAACTTCAAGTTAACTCTAACTTGAATGCTCAAAGTACCTAATACAATTGCTTCTGTGAAAGCTGGAAAGGTACAATTTTAAAACACCTACTACAATTGAACTAGAAATAAAGAAAGACACATAAAACTCTTTATGGAGCTGGTTCTTCAATCTGGTTCATGTAGCTTCAGGTTTGCACACTTGAATCACACACAAATTGCTTGCAAAAAGCCTTGCTATTTTGCTCCCAATTCACGTTTAACTTGTGCATTTTTGTGCAAAACTTTAATGTGAGAACATCCTGCAATTTATAGAGTTAGTAGATGAAGAAATAACTAGAGTTCTGATGCAACTCTTCCTTGGTGGAAGAGTTCTAGTTGATTTCAACTTCTAACTCCTTCTCTATCTTGAATAGTGTTCTCTTTGATTAAGGAGTCATTCTCCTTATCAATTATGCAACCTTTTCGATCAGGAGATATTAAATACACCAAGTTAAGCTTATCTCCATTACGTGCAACCCACATGCTCAAATTTGCCCGTTTTTGTGCACCTGAGGGATGGACCACTGGATGGACCTGGTTCATCATGAGTTCCTTTGTCAGTCTTCAAAACTAACATTTACTTGGGCCAACAAATTACCTCTTGGGCGCAGCTAACGTAAGCATAAAAAGCACCCAAAAAGAGAAATCCGGTAAGATAGGAAAGAGAGTATCCGCCGAAAGTCCAATAGCAAATTTGAAGTTTTCCCATCGACAAATAGGTAGAAACACCCAACGATGAAAAGACCGATTACGAGCTTGTGTGTGATTCTAACTCAGAGAGTGAATATAGGAAAGAGTTAAATGGTGATGCATCGCCAGATTCCCGGACAAACTTGAATATGCCGCTTGACTTTGAGAAGAACACATGTCTGCAGGCTGACAATTCTCATGCAGCATATGACATGTTAAGACCTGTTATTGAGAATAACGAATGACAGGAATGAGGAAGTGGTTTTAACTATCAACACTGGCAATCACAATGTTAAATACGTATCAAAGCAGAAATTAAAGAGAAATTGCAGGTACTGTCAATGTTCTTTGCTGTCTAGCTTGCTTCCCACTGAGTTTTGAGATGTGATGTCGATATATATTCTCATCAACATTTATCTTTGGGTTACAAGTGGACAGTGATGAGGTGAAAATCCAACTTAATTACTTGTCCATTATGTAGGAGATGTGTGTGTGTATCAACAATTAGTTCATGTAAACACGAAACATGTAATCTTATATAGAGAGCCAGTGGCGAACCCAGAATTTTTATCAAGCGGGTTCAAAATACAAAGAGCCAAATATACAAAGAGGTCAACAAAAACTATATATCAATAAAA
>MU702000.1:21037-37554 GCA_026770625.1 Nicotiana glauca | reverse complement strand
TTGATATTTGCCTACCTACGTGTCATTTGATGTGAACTTGGTATATATATATATATTATCCTTAATTGTGGATCGGGCCGATCGCCTCAGTATGAATAGATTCATGTATAGGCGCGCCGTCAACCCTCGGCAAGTGCACATTTATTTACGTTGGTTCGGGCCGTCGCCTCGGTATTATGTGCGCATGTTAATTGTGGTAGAGCTTATATATATATGCTTCATTTTGCCACTGTTTCACTTGATAAATGATAAATGTGATGATGAAGTATTCTGGACTTACACTACATGTTACTACCTGCCATTACTTGTAAAATTCCTTGTTTAATCATGCTATATTCACACTTGTGTATTTATATATATACTAGTTGACCTTAGTAAGTATCGAGTTGAACTCTCGTCTCTACTTCTTCGAGATTAAACGGGATACTTACTGAGTACATGTTGTTTACGTACTAATGCTACGCTTCTGTATTTAAATGTACAGAGTTTGAGGCAGGTGGATTCGGACATCACTTGGGTGCATATCAATGAGCAATTTCTGGTACTTCTACGGTGAGCTGCCTTCTCCCTCATGCGGATTCGCAGCCGAAGGAGCCAACAACAACAACAACAACAACAACAACAACCCAGTATAATCCCACTTAGTGGGGTCTGGGGAGGGTAGTGTGTACGCAGACCTCACCCCTACCCTGGGGTAGAGATGATGTTTTCAAATAGAACCCCGGCATCCTTCCCTCCAAGAACTTCCCTCCTTGCTCTTGGGGAGACTCGAACTCACAACCTCTTGGTTGGAAGTGGGGGTTGCTTACCATCAGAGCAACCCCTCTTGTCTGCCGAAGGAGCCCTTTTCCTGTATTTGTGATTTTCTGTCTATTTTGATTCAGACAGTAGGACAGTGTTTTGTATATTTTTGTTTATACTCTACTGGTCGCCCGTAGCTAGTGACACCGGGTTCTGGCACACACTGTAGAGAACAATTATTTTGGGGTTGTATGACTATATCAGCACTGTATGATCTTGCTAGTTTCTTTAATTTACTTGAAAACACTAGTATATTTGGTTGGCTAATTAATAATCGAGACTTAATCAAAACTTCCGCAGTTGGCTGGCCTAACTGTGGTGTTAGGCGCCATCATGACCTAGTTAGGCAAAATGGGTCGTGACAGTCTCACTCAATGTCCTACTAGAATAGTAAATAGGACAGAAAGCCTTATCCTTTCTTTGGCCTAAAACAACTCCAACTGTTGTATCATTAGCATCACACATGACCTCAAAAGGTTGGTTCCAATCAGGGGACACAACTACAGGAGCAATTGATAATTTTTTCCTAAGAGTTTCAAAAGCTTTTATTCAATCACTTGAAAAATCAAACTTAACATCTTTCATCAAAAGTTTAGTAAGCGGTTTTGAAATCTTTGAAAAGTCTTTTATGAACCGTCTCTAAAAACCTGCATGACCTAGAAAACTTCTAATGACTTTAATAGTCGTGAGAGGGGGTAATCCTGCTATACGATTAATTTTAGCCTTATCAACTTCTATCCCTTTAGCAGTGATTTTATGTCCTAAAACAATTCCCTCGGTAACCATAAAATGGCATTTTTCCCAATTTAGAATCAAGTTTGTCTCTTCACATCTCTTAAGAACTAAAGTCAAGTGGTAAAAACAATCTTCAAATATTTTTCCAAAGAGTGTAAAATCATCCATAAAAATTTCAAGAAATTTTTCAGTCATGTCAGAAAATATTGCTGACATGCAACGCTGAAATGTAGCAGGGGCGTTGTACAGACCAAATGGCATTTTCCTATAGGCATATGTTCCATGAGGACATGTGCAATTGGTATTTGGTTATACCCTAAATAGCCATCGAGAAAACAGTAAAAACCATATCCTGCAATTCTTTCCAACATTTGATCAATAAATGGTAAAGGAAAATTATCTTTTCTGGTAGCATCATTGAGACGCCTATAATCAATACAGACTCTCCATCCTGTAACAGTCCTTGTAGGTATGAGTTCATTATTTTTATTCTTTATAACTGTCATACATCCTTTCTTTGGTACTACCTGGACTGGACTTACCCAAGGGCTATCTGAAATTGGATAAACAATACCTGTCGCTAGAAGCTTGACAATTTCCTTTTTCACCATGTCCTGTATTGCATGATTCAATATCCTTTGGGGTTGGATTATTGGCTTGTAACTATCCTCCATGAGGATTCTATGCGTATAAATACCTGGACTAATCCCCTTGATATCCTCTACAGTCCACCCTAAAGCTTCTTTGTGTGCTTGTAAGACTTGAATAAGTCTGTTTTCTTGTTCTGCAGTCAAAGAAGATGAAATAAATACTGGAAATAATTCTTGCTCAAGATAGACATATTTTAAATGAGAGGGAAGAACTTTGAGTTCAATTTTTGATTGAACTTCTTCTGATTGCATCTCCTCATCCTCAGAATCTTTTTCCTGTATTTTAGCTTCTCTCCTAATTGTGGGATCATGCCGATAGACCACATAAGATAAGTGATTGTAGGGACTTTGAGGTCGATGAGGTCATGGAGGCAATGCGTAAGATGAGGAGGGGCAGAGCTACTGGACCAGACAAAATTCTAGTTGAACTTTGGAGGTGTGTGGGCAGAGCAGGCTTGGAATGGCTTACTGGGTTGTTTAATGTTATATTCAAGACTAATAGGATGCCTGAAGAGTGGAGGTGGAGTACAATGGTTCCGTTGTATAAGAACAAAGGTGATATCCAAAGCTGTAACACCTATAGGGGTATCAAATTACTAAGTCATACCATGAAAGTCCGGGAGAGAGTGGTAGAAATGAGAGCGCGAAGGATGGTGTCTATTTCAGACAACCAGTTCAGGTTCATGCCAGTACTATCTACCAGTTCAGGTTCATGCCAGTACTATTTCAGACAACCAGTTCAGGTTCATGCCAGTACTATCTACCACAGAAGCTATCCACCTTATTAGGAGGATGGTGGAACAATACAGGGATAAGAAGAAGGATCTCCACATGGTGTTTATCGATCTAGAGAAAGCGTATGACAGGGTTCCTAGGGAGGTCTTATGGAGATTCTTAGAGGTTAAAGGGGTCCCAGTTTCCTACATTAGGGTGATTAAAGATATGAATGATGCAGCTAATACTTGGGTTAGGACAGTAGGAGGCGACTCCGAGCATTTTCCGGTTGTTACGGGATTGCACCAAGGTTCTGTGTTCAACCCTTTCCTATTTTCCCTGGTGGTGGATGCCATAATGCATAATATTCAAGGGGATGTGATGGTGTATACTATTTGCTGATGATATAGTCCTAATTGACGAGACAAGACACGGCATCAACGAGAGGCTAGAGGTTTGGAGACAAGCCCTTGAGTCTAAAGGTTTCAGGTTGAGCAGGACGAAGACGGAATATCTCGAGTGCAAGTTTGGGCCCGAGCCGATGGACGCGGGAGTGGAAGCGATGCTTGACTCTCAAGTCATTCCTCAGAAGGGTAGTTTCAAGTACCTTGGGTTAGTTATTCAGGGGACCGGAGAGATCGACGAGGATGTCAGACACCGTATAGGGGTGGGGTGGATAAAGTGGAGGTTAGCAATGGGAGTCCTGTATGACAAGAAAGTGCCACTATTACTAAAAGGTAAGTTTTATCGAGCAGTGCTTAGACCAGCCATGTTGTATGGGACCGAGTGTTGGCCGGTTAAGAACTCACACATCCAGAAGATGCAAGTAGCAGAGATGATGATGTTGAGGTGGATATGTGGGCATACAAGGATGGATAAGATTAGGAATGAAGTTATTCGAGAGAGGGTGGGTGTGGCGCCCATGGAGCACAAGATACAGGAAGCAAGACTCAGATAGTTCGGGCATATTCAGAGGAGGATCACTGATGCACCGGTGAGAAGTTGTGAGCGACTGGCGGTGCTGAGCATGAGGAGAGGTAGAGGAAGACCTAAGAAGTATTGGAGAGAGGTGATCAGGTAGGACATGACACGGCTTAGGATTACTGAGGACATGGCCCTTGACAGGGGATTGTGGAGGTCGAGCATTAAGGTTTTAGGTTAGGGGGAAGTTGGTAATATTTCTAAAGCGCGCTAGAGTGATACTAGGCAGTTAGTAGTTAGGCTTAGGATGCTGCGGATCAGCTACTGATGCAGGGCTTTATATTATAGATATTAGTATACTTTTCTCATTCTCGTATTTCTTATATTCCTTATATTGTTGTTATTTTATTATTTATGTTATTTTATGTTATGTTGTATATTTTATGTTATTTATTATGAGTCTATTGCTAGTACTAATATATCGCCACTTGTTTCTATCACCTGTTTCCTTCTTGAGCCGGGGGTCACTTAGAAACAACCTCTCTTCCCCTCGGGGTAGGGGTAAGGTCTGTGTACACATTACCCTCCCCAGACCCCACTTGTGGGAATACACTGGGTTGTTGTTGTCCTAATTGTAGGATCATCATCTTGTGCGGTGCTTGATTTGGTCAAACATCTTTCCATTGAGTCTGAAATTAATTGATCATCTTTGAAATCATCTGCAAGATCACTAATCATGTCAATAGAAAAGCATGAAGATGATGCCTCATCTCCTGAAAATCTTAGTATCTTTTGCATATAAAAAATGACTCTTTCTTCATCAACTCTCAAGATTAGTCGCCCTTGATGAACATGTATGATTGCTCTTCCTGTAGCAAGAAATGGTCTACCCAAAATTATCGGTTCATCAGGACATTCTTTCATTTCAAGTACTATAAAATCTACAGGGAAAACAAACTTATCTACTCTTACAAGCACATTTTCAATTATTCCCTTAGGTTTCTTAGTGCTTTGATCTGCAAACTGATGAGAAACACCTATGTCCTTCATTTCACCAAGATCCAATTTTCTAAAGATAGAAAATAGCATCAAATTTATTGAAGCTCCAAAATCATAGAGTGCCTTTTCAAAGTATACTCCTGCCAGAGTGCAAGGAATGGTAAAACTACCTGGATCACCAAGTTTTTGTGGTAGCTTATTTTGAAGTATAGCACTGCATTTTTCTGTAAGCATTACCACAGAAACTTCTTTTAATTTTCTTTTACTTGACAAAATTTCTTTTAAAAATTTGGCATATGAAGGCATTTGTAACAAAGCATCAGTAAAAGGAATATTAATATGAATCTGTTTTAAGATTTCCAAAAACTTTGCAAATTGGCCATCAAGCTTTTCTCGTTTCATTTTTTGTGGAAAAGGAATTGTCATAGGGAGATGAGTCAATTTTTCAATATTTTTTTCTTTTTTCTTGAATTCTTTCTCTTTTGATGGTTCAAATGGTGTTTCAACATTCTTACCATTGTTTACTTGTTGTCCTGATCGGTCTGCATAAGGTTCATCCAGCTCCTTACCTGACCGTAAGTGATGGCCTTAAGCTGCTCTTTTGGATTTTTTTCTGTATTACTTGGTAAGGGACATTGAATTTTTTTGACACAAGAGTAGCCAGTTGGCTCAACTGAATTTCTAAATTTTTAAGGGCGGAGTTCTGACTCTCCATCTTTTCATCAGTGGCCTTAATGTACTTGGATAAGGTCATCAAGACTTGGATGAGCTTGTTGAGGCCTTTGTTGATATAGCGATTCTTGTTGATAAGGTTTAAAATTCAATTGCCCCCGGTTTTGATTCTGATATCCGTGCGGACCCTGTACAGGTTGCTTCTGAAAGATTTGAGAGTTCTCGGCACCATTTGGATTGCTCCATTGAAACCTGGATGTTTATGTGCCATTGGACTTCCAAAAGGATATTGCTTGTAACCTATGGCATTGGTATGTTCATCATTGTGATTGGTTTCTTGACATTCATGGTTCTGATGATTTCCTCCACATATATCACAAGCCTCAAATTGGCTTGGTTGTTGTGTATTCACCTAAAAATTTTCAAGCTTTTGTGCCAAAGAAACAATTTGCTGCGTTAGTGTATTTAAAGCATCAACCTGATTTATCGTAGCAGCCTTCTTGATGATTACACGCTCAGATGGCCATTGGATGGCATTTTCAGAAATCTCATTCAACAATTGCAATGCTTCCTCTGTGTTTTTTTCCCATTACAGAACCTCCTGCAGCCACATCTATCACATTTCTGGAAGAGGGTTTTAGCCCGTGATAAAAAATGTACAATTGCATATGTTGAGGAATGTCATGGTGTGGCAATTTTCTAAACATTTCTTTTAATCTTTCCCAAGCTTGATAATCTGACTCAGTATCAGTATGCAAGAAATTAGATATGTCTTGTCTTAACTTTGTTGTTTTATCAAGGGAAAAACATTTGTTTAAGAACTTCTGAGTCATCACCCTTGAGTCAAACTTCGCAACCAAGTCTTGGCATCATATTTTAAAGAAAAAGAAAATAGCCTTAACTTGATAGCTTCATGAGGTACTCCAATGTACTTAGCAGTTTTGTCACAACCCAAAATCCCACCCTTCAGACCGTGACTGCGCCTAACGTTGAACTCGCTAGGCCAGCCAACGTATACAAGTATTCTAACAAAATTCCAAATCAATTTACAACAGTAAAGAAAATGTCTATAAAACTTGCCAGAAATAGTAAAGAAATCATTTCCATAATTCTTACAGCGGAAGCATAATATAAATTTGAAACTGCATAGTAAGATAGCAACAATTACATAATAAAGCATAGTCCCAAACCAGGATATCACAATCTCACGGACGGTCTACAAGAGTGCTAAATATAAGTCTAACAAAGAAATACTACATTGTCTTTCAAAATAAAGAAGGAACACGACAAGACGATATCAAAGTGGTAGAAGAGACTCCAGGGATCCACAAACGCCAGTGGTATACCTTGAAGCTCGATGTGGAATGAAGGTGACTCCCTCTGAATGGTCCACGGGGTCCGAAAGCGAGATCTGCACAACATAGAGAAGTGCAGTGTAGTATCAGTACAACCGACCCCATGTACTGAGTAAGTTCCAAGCCTAACCTCGGCCAAAGTTAGTGACGAGGCTAGGACTGAAGACATTTTATACCTATGTAGTTCAAATAGTAAAGTAGGCAATAATAATGGAAATTTAATCAAATAATACATTTATGGGGAGTACATGCAAGGGGTAAAAAGGGGCAACAATTTCTAAAGTAGAAAACCAAGATAATAACTGAAATGCAGAAGTGAAAGAAAAGAGATTAACAGTGTGGAATAATTAAATGAACAACAAGCACGACATGTCCCCTCGTGCATAACCTCGTAATCGCTTTGCACAGAATGTCCCCTCGTGCATAAATAATAAAGTCACTCAGCACGGAATGTCCCTCATGTAATAAATAATATACACTCAGCACGGCATGTCCCTCGTGCGATAAATGATAAAATCACTCGGCACGATATGTCCCCTCGTGCTTTACACTCTTCCTTACCAAACAAATGACAAATATCAATGGAAAGGAAAATGCAGCATAGTAGAAGTACAAATCAATATCACCCAACAAAGCGAAAACATCAGTCAAATCATAATATTGCTCGGAAAGGGTCTTAGCTATAACCAATCACTTCAATTGTATACTTTACACTTGGATTCTCAATCGTATTCGCACTTCTTAAGCTCAACAATCAATATTTTCAACAAGAATGAATTACCAAGTAGAGACAATTTCATAGTATAATAAACTTGGAAGAAATACTACAATTTCTATCAAAATAGACTCACGGGCATGCTTGACACACATTGCATAAGTACTCGTCACCTCACCTATGCAATGAACATGATAATAACTTAGCACATAGCAAATAGTACCTATTCCCTCACCAAAGTTAGGCAAGACACTTACCTCGGTTTACAGAATAGCAATCAACCTTCTAATACCGCCTTTCTTTTATAATCCGACTCCGAAACAACGATATCTAGGCATAATTAATTCAATAATATCAATAAAGACTCAATAACATAATCCCATAGCCTAGATATGAAATTCCTAGCATTCTTCCAAAAATACCAAAATTCGACCCCGGGCCCACATGGTCCAAACATGAGGCTCGGACTAAAACCTGATCACCCATAACTCCACGAGTTCAAATATATAATTTATTTTAAGATCCGACCCCAAATTGAGGTTGAATCACCAAAAATTACCAAAAACCTAACTCTACCCAAAACCCCTAATTTCTACTTTAATTTCATGTTTTTAGGCCTAAAATCTAGTGATTGGTTGAAGAAATTAAGAGAAAACGAGGTTAGGAACACTTACCTATTGAGTTATGGAGGAAAAGTTCTTCAAAAATTGCCTATGGGGTGTGGGGAAGAAGGAGGGTTATGAAAATATAGTGAAAATCCCGATTTTTGGTTATGTTTTTGACTTTAAAAATCACTGGGCATAATAACCCTGTGCGTTCGCAGTGAAGGGCTTGCCTTCGCACTGGGTTCCTCTTACGTGCACTCCACGATCGCACGAGGCTAGGTGCGTTCGCACTGCGTTAACCCCCTGCCCCCGACATGCCTAAGCCTGTTTGTTCGCAACCCCCGTGGTGCGTTCGCACAGGAGTACCTACCCCACCCCACTGCGGTCGCAGCCTATATGGCGCGTTAGCACTGAACAAAAACCAGGCCCCACTCTAACTCTGTGCGATCACAGGTATCCTAATGCGATCGCATAGAGTGTTTTATCAAACACCAGAAAACAACACAAAACCAGATTTTTCTTAAGTTTTTTCACCCTGTTAGCTACCCGAAACTCACCCGAGCCCTCGAGGCTCAAAACCAAAAACACACACGACTCCCAAAACATCCTACGGACTTGTTCAAACTTTTAAATAGTCAAATCAACATAAAAAACATGGAATTAAACCTCAAAATTCATAAATTTTCTTAAAAATTTCATAAAGCCTAACTTTTCCAATTTTGATCCAAAACACGTCATTTCACATGGAAGTCAAATAACACATAATAAACCTGTTCCGGGCTCCGGAACCATAATACAGGCCCGGTAACATGGCTTTCACATAATTATTCATTTCCAAAATCCTTTATTATTTTCTGAAAATAATTTTCTTTAAAAATTCATTTCTCGGGCTTGGGACCTCGAAATTCGATTCTGGGCATATGCCTAAGTCCCATATTTTCCTACGGGCCCTCCGGGATCGTCAAATCACGGGCCCAGGTCCATTTACCAAAAATATTGACCAATGTCAACTTTATTCATTTATTTATTATAAAAATCCATTTTCATCAATTTTTCACAACAAAGTTTCCCGACTACACACTTGGATCGTGCACGCATATCGAGGTGAGACTAATGGAGGCTTTCGGAGCCTCAGAACACAGATACAACTAAAATTACTCAGGATGACCTTTTGGGTCATCACAATGTCCACCTCTAAAATAAACGTTCGTCCTCGAATGGACATAGAAAAGTACCTGAGTTTGAGAAAAGATGGGGGTAACGACTCCTCATATCAGACTCGGACTCCTACATAGCTGCCTCGGCAGGCTGACCTCTCCATTGAACACGAACCGAAGGATAACTCTTCGATCTCAATTGACGAACCAGCCTAGCTAATATGGCTACCGCCTCCTTTTCATAAGTCATATCCTCATCCAACTGGACACCGCTGAAGTCAAGAACATGAGAAGGATCTGCAATGTACCTCTGAAGCATAGATACATGAAACACTGGATGCACAACTGATAAATGGTGTCAAGGCAAGTCTGTAGGCCACCTCTCCAACTTTGTCCAAAATCTCAATTGGACCAATGTACCTAGGGCTCAACTTGCCCTTCTTTCCGAACCTTATCACGCCTTTCATAAGTGACACCCGAAGAAACACCTGGTCTCCTACCATGAAGGCCAAATCTCGAACTCTACAATCTGCATAACTCTTTTGCCTGGACTGAGTTGTACGAATTTGACCCTGAATGATCTTCACCTTGTCTAAGGCATCCTAGATCAACTCGGAACCCAACAATCTAGCCTCTCCTGGCTCGAACTAACCCACTGGAGACCGACACCACCTACCATATAACGCCTCATACGGAGCCATCTGAATGCTTGACTGATAATTGTTGTTGTAGGCAAACTCTGCTAAGGGAAAGAACTGATCCCATGAACCACCAAAATCAATAACACAAGCTCGCAACATATCCTCCAAAATCTGAATAGTACGCTCGAACTGTCCGTCCTTCTGAGGATGAAATGCTATGCTCAAATCAATATGAGTGCCCAAATCTCTCTAAAATACTCTCCAGAAATAGGAGGTAAAATGAGTACCTCGGTCTGATATAATAGATAAGGTCACACCGTGCAATCTGACAATCTCTTTCATATAAATCTGTTCCAACTTCTCTGCTGAATAAGTGACTGCCATAGGAATGAAATGTGATGACTTGGTCAGCCTATCCACAACAACTCACAGTGCATTGAATATCCTCTGAGTCAGTGGAAGCCCAACTACAAAATCCATCGTGACACGCTTCCACTACCACCCGGGAAGCTGAATCTGCTACATCAAACCACTGGGTCTTTGGTGCTCATACTTGACCTGCTAGCAATTCAAGCACCGAGCTACATAAGCTACAATATCCTTCTTTATTCTACGCCACCAATAATGCTGCTGCAAGTCCTGGTACATCTTTGTGGCGCCCGAATAAATGGAATACCGGGAACTATGGCCCCCCTGCAATATCAAATCGCGAATGCCATCAATATCGGGTACGCAAATACGACCATGCATCCTCAAAACTCCCTCAGTATCAGCCGTGACCTGCTTGGCACGTCCGTGCTGATTTGTATCTCTGAGAGTACATAAACAACGATCATCATACTGCCTGGCACGAATCTGATTATACAATGAAGAATGAGCGACGGTATGGGCCAAAACACTGCCACCCTCAGAAACCTCTAGTATCACAAATCGATTGACTAAAGCCTAAACATCCAAAGCCAATGGTCACTCTCCAACTGATAAAAAGGCAAGACTGCCAATGCTGACTGACTCCCGGCTCAAAGCGTCGGCCACCACATTGGCCTTTCCCGGATGATAGAGGATAGTAATATCATAATCCTTCAGCAACTCTAACCACCTCCTCTGCCTCATGTTCAACTCCTTTTGTTTAAACAAGTACTGCAAACTCTTGTGATAAGTGAATACTGTACACGGTACCCCATATAAATAGTGCCTCCAAATCTTCAAGGCATGAACAATAGCTGCAAGCTGTAAGTCGTGAACTGGATAATTCTTCTCGTGGATCTTTAACTGACGAGAAGCATAGGCTATAACCTTACCATCCTGCATTAACACTGCACCAAGCCCAACACGTGAAGCATCACAATACACAATATATAATCCTGAACCTGTGGGAAAAACTAACACTGGTGCTGTGGTCAAAGCTGTCTTGAGCTTCTGAAAGCTCACCTCACACTCCTCAGACCATCTGAACTAAACACCCTTCTGCGTCAACTTAGTCATCGGGGTTGCTATAGACGAAAACCCCTCCACGAACCGGTGATAATAGCCTGCAAGGCCTAAGAAAATCCAAATCTTTATGGCTGTGGTGGGTCTAGACCAGTCACTGACTGCTGAGATCTTCTTGGAATCCACTTGAATACCCTCTACTGACACAACATGGCCTAGAAATGCCACAAAACTCAACCAGAACTCACACTTAGAAAACTTGGCATACAACTGCCTATCCCTCAGAGTTTGAAGAACTACTCTAAGGTGCTGCTCATGCTCCTCTCGCTATGGGAGTAAATCAAAATGTCCTCAATAAACACAATCACAAAAGAGTCCAAATAGGGACTGAACACACGGTTCATCAACTCCATAAAAATAGCGGGGGCATTGGTCAATCGAAACGCCATGACCAAAAACTCATAATGCCCATAACGAGTGCGAAAGGCTGTCTTAGGGACATCAGGCGCCCTAACCCTCAACTGATGATAACCAGATCTCAAGTCTATCTTAGAGAACACTGAAGCACCTTGAAGCTGATCAAATAAGTCATCAATCCTCGGCAAAGGATACATGTTCTTAATAGTAACCTTATTCAACTGCCGGTAGGCAATGCACATCCTCATTGAACCATCTTTCTTCTTCACGAACAACACTGGAGCACCCCAAGGAGAAACACTAGGCCTGATGAAACCATTATCTAGCAAATCCTATAATTGTTCCTTTAATTCCTTCAACTCTGGCGGAGCCATACGATACAGAGGTGTAGAAATGGGCTGAGTTCCCTCAGCTACCTCAATACAAAAGTAAATATCCCTGTCAGGTGGCATACCCGGCAGGTCAGCAGGGAATACCTCTGGAAACTCTCGAACCATGGGCACAGACTCTATCGAAGGCACCTCGACACTATGATCATGAACATAGGCCAAATAGGCCAAACAACCCTTCTCAACCATGTGCCGAGCCTTCAAATAAGAAATAACTCTCCTAGAAGAAATGAATAGGAGTCCCTCTCAACTCTAAACAAGGTACTCCTGGCAAGGCTAAGGTCACTGTCTTGGCATGACAGTCCAAAATAGCATGATAGGGAGATAACCAGTCCATACCCAGAATCACATCAAAATCTACCATGTCAAGAAGCAATAAGTCTACCCGAGTCTCTAAACCATCGATAAAAACTAAGCAGGAATGATAGACTCGATCAACCATAACAGAATCACCCACCGGGGTGGACACATACATAACAGTACTCAAAGAATTACGAGGCATGCTCAAATAAGGGGCAAATAAGAAGACACATAAGAGAAAGTAGAACCCGAATCAAATAACGCCGAAGCATCTCGGTTGCAAACTGAGACCATACCTGTGATTACTACATCGGATGCCTCAGCCTCGGGTCTAGCAGGAATGGCATAACATCGGGGCAGAGCCCCTCAAATCTGAACATCTCTGGGTCTACCTGCTGTAACCTAACCTCTTGTGGCATGTGCTCCACCTCTATGAGTCTGACCTCCACCTCTGGTACTACGACTACCACCTCTAGCTAGCTGAGGAGGTGAGGGTGCACCAGATACCGGAACCATAGCACGAGAGCCCTGATACTGCGAACCACTAGAACCTCTAGGGTAGAACTTGGAGATGTTCCTGTACCACCACATGAGAAGCAAGACTTTGGCGGCTGAGAATACTGAGCCTGGAACTGTCCCTGATGACTCTGATAACCACCCTGATAACTCTAAAGCGGCTGTGCACTGATAGGTGCTGGTGGTGCACTGATAGGAGCTGGTGGCGCACGGGAAGATACCTGAAGTGCTGTCTAATAGGGTCGGGGAGGATGACCTCTGCCAAAAACAATCTCTGCCTCTAGATGTGGCTCCGGTGAATCTACCAAAATGATAGGGTCTCTTGTCAGCCCCCTGACCTCACTTCTGTGATAGAATCATCTCAATCCTCCTGGCCACATCAGCCGCATCCTGAAAGGAAATATGTGTACCTGACTCTCTAGTCATCTGAAGTCGTATAGGCTGAGCCAAACCCTCAATAAAACTCTGAACTCTCTCTCGATCAGTGGGAAGTATCATCAATGTATGCCTGGCTAAGGTGATGAATCTGGTCTCATACTGAGTCACTGTCATGGAACCCTGTTGGAGACGCTCAAACTGCTTCCGGAGATCTTTTCTCTGAGTAATGGGAAGGAACTTCCCCAAGAACACCCCTGTGAACTGAGCCCAAGTCAAAGATGCAGAACCAGCTAGTCTGGCTAAGCAATAGTCCCTCCACCAAGTCTTGTCTACGCCAGATAACTGAAAGGTAGCGAAGTCAACTCCGTTGGACTCCACTGTTCCCATGTTCCGAAGAACCTCATGGCAGCTGTCTATATAGTCCTGTGTGTCCTCTGATGGTGCGCCAATAAAAGTAGCAGGGAATAACTTGGTGAACCTATCCAATCTCCACAGAGCATCTGCTGACATGGATGCTACCCCAACTGCCGATGCTACAATACCCGACTAAGCTACTCTAGCTGGCTAAGGTGCCAGAGTCTGGAACTGAGGATCTACCAGCTTTGGTGTGCGAGTTGCAGGAGTTTGGGTACCTCCCCCAGCCTGAGAGATGGCTGGTGTAGTAGGAAGAAGACCGGCCTAAGCCACACTCTCCATCAGTCCCACTAGGCGGACAAGAGCGCCCTGAAGCACTAGGGTGGCAATGAACCCCTCTGGAACCTGAGCTGGTCCCATTAAATCTACCTGGGCTGGACCCTCCTCGGTAAGCTCAACCTGAGGATTCTCTGCTGGGGTTGCTGCTCTGGTCTGAGCCCTGCCCCCGACTCGGCCTCTGGCATGGACTCGGCCTCAAACGCGGCCCCTCGTAGGAGCGGTAGTAGGAGTATCAGGCTGCTGATCTAACCCTGGGGAAGCACGCGTTCTCACCATCTGCGAGAGAATATAATAGAATAGAAGTTCAATCAGTACCAAGAATTCACATCGCACGATAGAGATGAAGAAATGTGGAGTTATCCTAACTTTGCAGCCTCTAGGGATAAATACAAACGTCTCCTTACCGATCCCTCAGACTCTACCAAGGTTGTCTATGAGTTGTGAGACCTAAGCAACCTAGAGCTATGATACCAACTTTTCACGACCCAAAATCCCACCCTTCAGGCCATGACTGCGCCTAACGTTGTGTAAGGCCCCAAAAATTTTTGCTTAGTAATTTAGGATTTCATGGTGTCACGTAGGCTTATTATAATATTTTTATGTGCTAGTTATATGGTGTAAATCCATTGGATTTTTTAAATATGTGTATAAGTCTTATGGTAAGTAATTTAGGGTCCAAGGAAAGGCCTAAGTCTAAGAAAAATTAAAAAAGTCCATAATAGGCTAAAATTCCCAATGATCTTTCACTAGTCCATATTTTGAATGAGCATATCTAAATATATATATAAGGTTCTAGGTGACGGATAACCTACCAAATAAAGTTCTTTGAGTCTAGTTTACAACGCTTCAAACCGTTCGTCATTTGGACATTCCTACACAGAGTTATGATCAAATTACCAAAAGCTGAAAAAAATGCGATTCTGCATGAAATCTGCGATCGCAGATTTAACTCTGTAGACCGCATAACCATTCTGCGATGGCAGAATGGTCACAGAATGAGGCAGAATAGCCCAGTTCTAGGAAATGAGTTCTGCGATGAATCTGTGGCCCGCATAACCATTCTGCGGTAGCATACTTGACATCGGTGGGTTAATTTTCTAATTTTTATAACCCAACCCCATTTTAATATATAGCCTTTGGGACTTCATTTAGGGTCATTTTCTACTGATTTTAGAGAGATGTGAGAGAATTTTAGAGACAGAAGGAGGAACCCAACATTTATATCATCCAAGTTTTGCATCAATCTTCAAGAATCAAAGAACCCAATCACAAGTTCTTCATCCAAGAGGTAAGATTCTAAATCCAAGATTTTAATTTCAAGTTTGGTGTATAGGATGGGGTATTGAGGTATGATTATTGGGTGTAATGCATATATGTATACATTCATGTACAACTTAGGTTTATGGGAAGATCGTTTAACATAAATAAGTAAAGATTAGGCTAGGGAATGAAGAAAATCTTGAAAAAGGGATTTGAAATCAAGATGCTCAACTAGTATTTGATAAAATTCTCAAATGAGCTAGAATTATGAATATCTTCCTAATTTGTGTTCAATTTTGCTATGTCCCAAAATATATTGAAGTTGCTAGAATTTTCGTAATATTGTAGTAATTAAAGGAAAGCTCAAGAAAGGTATGTATGGCTAACTTTAACTCATGTAGAATCTCCTTGTTGTGACGAGCATACAGTATATGTACCTTGCATGAAAATATATGAATAGATTTCCTTATTTGATTTCCATACCACCAAGTTATATGTGATTGTAAGAAGTGATTTGATGTGCCTATCTTGTTATGTGCAAAGTTTGTAAAAGCTTGAGGATGTCGACATGGAAGTATGTGTTTACTTATGTGAACTATTTGAGAATTCTTATGATTTATATGCCTTGAACGTTGTTGGTTAAGTCTTACAATATGATGGTGCAAGTAAATGGAAACAAAACCAAATGCGGGTGTGTGATTGCGAAAGTGTTATGTGGTAAGAACTGCGAAACAAATGATGGAAGGAAATCGTAAATGATGCACTTGGAACAATTTTGGTAATAATATATTTGGCTTGTTGTGGGTAATTATTGTGGTTACTTAAATTTCATGTGAGTTGTGGAATATGATGAGGTGGTATTGATGGCTACGGAAATTCTTATGAATTGTTGTGGTTGTTCTTTGAGAATTGTTGTTGTTGTTCTTGTGAATTGTTGTTGTTGTGTGTTGTTTGTGAATTGTGATTGTTCGGTGGTATCGGTTTGCATGCCGCAACATGAAGTAATAAGGTGCGAGTTGTGTGATAAGGGTGGCCAAGGTAATAAGGGTGAAAGTGATCGAAATCACTATTGAAATGAAAATATGAGAAATTTGTGAAATCATTGATGTGATAATGTTGAAGGGGAAAAGGAGAGATTGTAAAACTTGTTTGGCTTTGATTGTTTCTT
>MU702000.1:0-19421 GCA_026770625.1 Nicotiana glauca | reverse complement strand
CTAAAACCCCGTCTTTTAGAAATTGAGCTTCCATGGTGCCCGCGTAAATGTTATAAGTTCAAAATATAAGTGATGCAGTACTCATTTTATTATGTTAAGCGAATTATTGTTGTAAAAATGTATGTGGTAGGTACTTCTTCATGTGTTTAATATGTTATTCTTGGTAAATGAGAATATATGAAGAAGGTGAACTATGTGCTAAAGTGCCTAGACTTCAGGTCAAGTTTAAATTGAGATTTGATGGCAAATTGTGTGAGAAAAAAAACTCATTATGGTTAATTCCTCCAAAATTTCCTTACGTGTACCAAAGGTATTTGATTGATTGTGTCTGGTTCTTGGTAATGCATAAAGATATTTGGAAGTGAAGTAAGTGACTGTGTAAATATGGTAAAACTGAATGTTGGATTCTTGCTGTTGTTGATACTTTACATGAATTGGTGTTGTGACCCGATGTTGTGAAAGATGCATTCCAATATGATCAATGTGCTATTATTGACAACTTAAAAAAAACGGTGCAAGGAATATGAATCGTGTATTGAAATGCTAAGAGCTTAAATTGAAATTGGAAATGCATATATTATGTCAAACTATGTGAAATCCTCTAAGTATAGAGATGCTGAAATACGTCAAATGACTTTGAGAAATAGAGTATGGCCAATGTGTCGAGAACTCGAATTGTAATTGTACCTGGTGATGCTTATGACATGAGGGAATATGAAACTGATTATGATATTGGTGTGAAATATGCGAAAGTGATGTGAAATGCGGGAACATGTCATGATTCTTTTATTTGATAATATGGTGACCATTTAAAGTGTTTGATTTGTACTTGTGATTTACTTGTTATTGTATGAAACACATAGGTGTATAATTTGATATATGAGCCCTATGGAAGTGCTATGAAATGCAGCCTAGAGATATGGAAATTATGTGAAAGCTATGTGGTCCCATTTTATTTGGTAATGTGGTGATTGTTTAAAGCTTTTGTTAAACCCTTATGATTTCCTTGTCTTTGCATAGAAATGTTCTTAGAAAGAATCTAAATTACAAAACATTTCATGCACATGCTCTTTGAGTTAGACGTATTATTCACAAAGTCTCTCTATCACAGTTCTCTTACTTACACCTTCCTATGGAATTGGGCTCTATAATTATGTTCCTGAATTGAGTTATAACACTATTGATACTTCCCACTTGATTTTCCTAAATACTCAACAAGGGACCATTCCCGATGAATTTCTTACAGAAACTTTTTATCTAAATGGACAACATCTGCTCACTTGTTCACGTCGTAAAGTTTACATAGGTGGTATCAAGTTCCATGTAAAGCATCCCAGTGTTGCGACCTTCTCCAGTCACTCCTTTTTTTTTCTCCTCACCGATGTATATGGCTTCTATGGTTTTAATAGTCACTCTACTCTCTTGCGAGTATCATCATGAAACCTTCTCACTGTCCAGTAACATACATACATATCTCAGTGCCTATCATATGAGTGCATATCAATCGAAATGGTCACCGCGCACATAAAGTCTCTCTGAAAAATTGAGATCCTCACATCCCCATCACAGATATCTTGTGCCGCCATGGTTTTCGTGTCCACTTGGGACATCTCGCAGTAAGTAGCTCACTCTGTCCTAGTATTGTGGTTGCTCGTGGCATGGTCATATATTGCAGTGGGGAGTTAATATAGTAGAAGTGTGTCCAGCTTATAACAAATGATTATTTTCTCTTTATGTCTCCACAATGTGTTAATTGTATTCCTTATTTAGTGAATTCATTGTGCTAGTTCCCAACACTTGTACGACAACCATGAAAGAAAATGACCTTCTATGTGTCATTGTGACACTTCCTTTTTTTCAAGTCAAAACCTATGGAGAGATCATCATGAACATCTGCAAACCTTCTATGATTATTGTGCACTATCTCATTGAGTTTAGTTGTCTTTACATCCTCAACTTCTAGAATCCTTGACTATGTCGTTGTCATGTGCGGGGAGTTTTGCTACCCTTGGTATCTCACCTCCTCAGTTGGACAAGAGTGTTATTTTCCTTGTCCCCAAAGAATCGTTGTTAACTATTAGAACCATCTAACCAATTCATGATTTCGTCCCAATGTCAAGATGTTCTAACTATGGGGTTTCACTCATGAAAGGTTGAGATTAGATGACTTCTGATTTTTGCACATTTCATGAGAATATCGATTTGAAAGACAAGTTTGGTCATATCTTTAGTTCCCTTGTATATGATCAATTATAAGGAAGGGTTAAGTTGTCTGAAATATGATAATCTCATAAGCGTTCAACTTCTTTTTGTCCTCACGGGCTTGTGGCATAGATTCCGTGTGTCAAGTAATGTTAAGAGGGTAATTCAACTGCATGTATTTTGAAACCCATATCACATTCAAGGTTCCAAAGTATTCTTATTCTTGATAAACAGATTTTCCCAACACTCTAGAAAATGAGTGGTTCACGTACTTGAGTATTCCTCCTTAATGGTTCCTATTGCCAATGTACGAGTTACCCCTTTGACTTATTTGTCTAATAATAGATGTCCTCGCAATAATTAACCATATCAGTATTGTTAGTAGTAACCTTCTGTGTCTCTTAGCATATAACCTCATGAAGTGCTCTGCCCAGCACATTAATGAATTCCTGAATAACTCCGGCCTGATCTTGAACTATATTCTTCCTCACTATATTAGATCCATTGGGTATTGTAAGTTCAGACAAGTCAAAGATGAAGCTTCACAGTGTGATCACATATGTATTGGGTAGGTAATTTTATGGTCAGTTTATGAAAGCACACCTTAGAGTAATTATTGAAGGTCATCAAGGGTTTAGTGTGAGTGTTCGCCTAGAGATTTAGAAGATGTTATGTGAGTTGATAATAAAGATAACATAAGTGTATTACACATCAGGTTGCACTAGGAGTATGATGTTCCCCGTAACTGTTCCTCATGTACTTTGTGTTTCCGTATGTTTATGTCTAAGAAGGTAGTGATAAACGAGGGGTATGAATTGATTTGATTGAACTATATGATCATGGTAATATCTTACATGATGCACTACTGGAAAGAATCATGGTGACTTGACTTCATATGGATTGTTGATTGAAATGAAATTATATTCTTGTTGATGAACAACTTTGTGATTACATTAATGGATGGTAAGGACTATTATGAACACATGATTGTTTGGTTACTATTAAATGACATTCTTGATGGTATGAGGCCATGTGATGGAATTGTGGGTTGTTGCTATCACCATGAAATATCCGGTGGAATGTGAATTGTACAGTGGAAATGATTAAAGGTATAAGTCAATGGATAGTTAATTCATGCCAGATGTCTTTTTGTCATCCTTGTTATGTATGTTTGGGAGTTGATATTATTTCCGAGAATGTGTCGATAGAGCTCGTAAGTTGAGAAGGTCATCTGGAAGGATGAAATTGTCGTGTAAGGAAAATCTTTTTTCTTGATTGAATATCAATTAGTTTTGACTTGAAAGGTACTATATAGGTGTTTTGATCTAAAACTGCGCAGTCCATGTTCTGGTATCCTTAGGACAAAGTAGTGCTTGTAATATTGAGATTAGTATAGTTGATATATACATTGTGGTGCTCTTTCTAGTTGTGGGCGTGTTGTTAAGACGATTTTGGTGATTCTCTGGCAGGTGGATAGGCCTAGTTACAAAGGAAACTCTACCGAAATTTCTGAAAAATTTAGGAGTTAGTCAAAATTTTGGGTCTTTAGGTAGTTGAGAAAAGAGATTTATTATATTAAGCGTTTAAGTCAGAATCTACTCCTCATTCGAGCACTTATGATACTGGGGGGGGGGGGGTGTAAGGCCCCGGAAATGTTCGCTAAGTAATTTAGGATTTCATGGTGTCACGTAGGCTAATTATAATATTTTTATGTGCTATTTATATGGTGTAAATCCATTGGATTTTGTAAATATGCGTATAAGTCTTATGGTAAGCAATTTGGGGTCCAAGGAAAGGCCTAAGTCTAAGAAAAATTGGAAAAATCCATAATAGACTAAAATTCCCAATGATCTTGCACTAGTCCATAATTTTAACGATCATATCTAAATATCTATAATGTTTTAACTGATGAATAACCTATAAAATGAGAAGTCTTTGAGTCTAGTTTCCAACTCTTCAAACCGTTCGTCATTTGGACATTCCTACACAAAGTTATGATCAAATTAGCAAACGCTAGAAAAAATGCGATTCTGCGTGAAATCTGCGATCGCAGATTTAACTCTGCGGACCGCATAACCATTCTGCAATCCCAGAATGAGGCAGAACAGCCCAGTTCTGGGCAACGAGTTCTGCGATGAATCTACGGCCCACATACCCATTCTGCGGTGGATTCTACGGTAGCATACTTGACATCGGAGGGTTAATTTTCTAATTTTTATAACCCGAGCCCATTTCAATATATAGCCTTTAGGGCTTTATTTAGGGTCATTTTCTACTGATTTTAGAGAGAGGTGAGAGAATTTTAGAGAGAGAAGGAGGAACCCAACATTTATATCATCCAAATCTTGCATCAATCTTCAAGAATCAAAGAACCCAATCACAAGTTCTTCATCCAAGAGGTAAGATTCTATAACCTAGGTTTTAATTTTGAGTTTGGTGTATAAGATGGGGTATTGAGGTATGATTATTGGGTGTAATTCTATTATGTATACATGCATGTACGACTTAGGTTTATGGGAAGATCGTTTAACATAAATAAGTAAAGATTAGGTTAGGGAATGAAGAAAATCTTGAAAAGGGGATTTGAAATCAAGATGATCAACTAGTATTTGATAAAATGCTCAAATGAGCTAGAATTATGAATATCTTCCTAATTTGTGTTCAATTTTCCTATGTCCCAAAATAGATTGAAGTTGCTAGAATTTTCAGAATATTGTAGTAATTAAAGGAAAGCTCAAGAAAGGTATGTATGGCTAACTTTAACTCTTGTAGAATCCCCCTTGTTGTGATAAGCATACGGTATGTGTACCTTGCATGAAAATATGTGAATTGATTGCCTTAGTTGATTTCCATACCACCAAGTTATATCTAATTGTGAGAAGTGATTTGATGTGCCTATTTTGTTATGTGCAAGGTTTGTAAAAGCTTGAGGATGTCGACATGGAAGTATGTGTTTACTTATGTGAACTATTTGTGAATTCTTGTGATTTATGTACCTTGAACGTTTTTGGTTAAGTCTTACGATATGATGGTGCAAGTAAATGGAAACACACCAAATGTGGGTGTGTGATTGTGAAAGTGTTATATGGTAAGAACTGTGAAACAAATGATGGAATGAAATCGTAAATGATGCACTTGGAACAATTGTGGTAATAACATATTTGGCTTGTTGTGGGTAATTATTGTGGTTACTTAAATTTCATGTGAGTTGTGGAATATGATGAAGTAGTATTGATGGCTACGGAAATTCTTATGAATTGTTGTGGTTGTTCTTTGAGAATTGTTGTTGTTGTTCTTGTGAATTGTTGTTGTTGTTGTGTGTTTTTTGTGAATTGTGATTGTTCGGTGGGATCGGTTTGCGCGCCGCAACATAAAGTAATAAGGTGTGGGTTGTGGTGATAAGGGTGGCCGAGGTAATAAGGGTGGAAAGTGATCGAAATCACTATTGAAATGAAAATATGAGAAATTTGTGATATCATTGATGTGATAATGTTGAAGGGGAAAATGAGAGATTGTAAAACTTGTTTGGCTTTGATTGTTTCTTTCACGTGCATTTGATCGTTGATTCTATTGATGTCTGTTACTTGTTCGTGTTATTTGATTTTACTTGGGGTGAAGTTTGTTTATACATACCAGTACAATTCAAATGTACTGACGTCCCTTTTGCCGGGGGCGCTATATTCGTGTTATGATTATTGGTGGTTCTATAGCAGGTACTCCACTCCACCGAAAGTAGCACCTCCTCCACTTTGCATCAACTGTATTGGTGAGCCCCTTTCCTCTCGGGGCCCTACGTGGCTCATGCCGCCTTTCCTCCAGAGTTTATATTGGTATTTGTGTAAGGTATAGTCGGAGCCTTGTTGCCAGCTTTTCCATATTATTCTTCAATTGTATTTAGAGGCTCCGTAGACAGGTTGTGGGTAGTGTCGGGAGTGGGAATTTAAAAGAGAAATATTGATGTTTGGCAATGATGTATAAAACTTGTAATACCTTTATTATGCCGAATGAAGTTGCTAATGAAAATGAAATGGAAATCGTTATTGATATGTTTATAGAATCTAGTTAATGGAGTCCATCTCCTATTTATTCATGATTTAGTTTGGGTAGAATGAGACCTAACAGGCTTGCTCGGTCGGATTTACTCGGTTAAGCACCGTTCGCGCTCCTCGGATTTTGGGGTGTAACAAACTTGGTATCAGAGCCTAAGGTTCAAAGTGTCCTAGGATGTCTCGGAGCCATGTCTAGTAGAGTCATTCTTATCGGTGTGTTGTCGACCACATCTATAAGTTGGAGGCTATTCAGACATTTAGGAATTGCACCCTTCTTTGACACTCAAATCGTGCAATAGAGCTCAAGTTAGGGAGCTGATTTCCTCTCCAAGTCTTATTCTCAAGATTGGTACTTTTGATACCATACTCCGTGAATTTGAAGCATGTAAGGAGGGATTGATCCCACCATTGAGGCCGAGTGGATTACGCAAGGACTTGTTAGAAGAATATGTAGAGCCATGGAGGGATTGTTAGAACTTGTTGTTAAGGGGAGTACCCTTGTTCCTACTAATGTCACTGCACCACCAGATCATGTAGTATATCATCAGTATGTAGGGCTAAAACCCCGTCTTTTAGAAATCGAGCTTCCATGGTGCCCGCGTAAATGTTATAAGTTCAAAATATAAGTGATGTAGTACTCGTTTTATTATGTTAAGTGAATTATTGTTGTAAAAATGTATGTGGTAGGTACTTCTTCTGTGTTTAATATGTTATTCTTGGTAAATGAGAATATATGAAGAATGTGAACTATTTGCTAATGTGACTAGACTTCAGGTCAAGTTTAAATTGAGATTTGATGCCAAATTGTGTGAGAAAAAAACTCATTATGGTTAATTCCTCCAATATTTCCTTACGTTTACCAAAGGTATTTGATTGATTGTGTCTGGTTCTTGGTAATGTATAAAGATATTTGGAAGTGAAGTAAGTGACTGTGTAAATATGGTAAAACTGAATGTTGGATACTTGCTGTTGTTGATACTTTACATGAATTGGTGTTGTGACCCGATGTTGTGAAAGATGCATTTCAATATGATCAATGTGCTATTATTGAAAACTTAAAAAAAACGGTGCAAGGAATATGAATCGTGTATTCAAATGCTAAGACCTTAAATTGAAATTGGAAATGCATATATTATGTCAAACTATGTGAAATCCTCTATGTATAGAGATGCTGAAATATGTCAAACGACTTTGAGAAATAGAGTATGGCCAATGTGTCGAGAACTCGAATTGTAATTGTACCTGATGATGCTTATGACATGAGGGAATATGAAACTGATTATGATATTGGTGTGAAATATGCGGAAGTGATGTGAAATGCGGGAAATAAGAGATTGTGTTATGAAATGCGGCCTAGTGCCAAGTATGATGTGATAATTATGGCCCCAAGTCCCGATGGACTGATATACGTGAAAATGTTATGATTCTTTTATTTGATAATATGGTGATCATTTAAAGTGTTTGATTTGTACTTGTGATTTACTTGTTATTGTATGAAACACATAGGTGTATAATTTGATATATGAGCCCTATGGAAGGGCTATGAAATGCAGCCTAGAGATATGAAAATTATCTGAAAGCTATGTGGTCCCTTTTTATTTGGTAATGTAGTGATTGTTTAAAGCTTTTGTTAAACCTTTATGATTTCCTTGTCTTTGCATAGAAATGTTCTTAGAAAGAATCTAAATTACAAAACATTTCATGCACATGCTCTTTGAGTTAGACGTATTATTCACAAAGTCTCTCTATCACAGTTCTCTTACTTACACCTTCCTATGGAATTGAGCTCTATAATTATGTTCCTAAATTGAGTTATAGCACTATTGATACTTCCCACTTGATTTTCCTAAATACTCAACAAGGGACCATTCCCGATGAATTTCTTACAGAAACTTTTTATCTAAATGGACAACATCTGCTCACTTGTTCCCGTCGTAAAGTTTATCTAGGTGGTGTCAAGTTCCATGTAAAGCATCCTAGTGTTGCGACCTTCTAGAGTCACTCCTTTTTTTTCCTCCTCACCGATGTATATGGCTTCTATGGTTTGAATAGTCACTCTACTCTCTTGCGAGTATCATCATGAAACCTTCTCACTGTCCAGTAACATACATACATATCTCAGTTCCTATCATATGAGTGCATATAAATCGAAATGGTCACCGCGCACATAAATTCTCTCTTAAAAATTGAGATCCTCACATCCCCATCACAAATATCTTGTGTCGCCATGGTTTTCGTGTCCACTTAGGACATCTCGCTGTAAGTAGCTCACTCTGTCCTAGTATTGTGGTTGCTCGTGGCATGGTCATATATTGCGGTGGGGAGTTAATATAGTTGAAGTGTGTCCAGCTTATAACAAATGATTATTTTCTCTTTATTTCTCCACAATGTGTTAATTGTATTCCTTATTTAGTGAATTCATTGTGCTAGTTCCCAACACTTGTACGACAACCATGAAAGAAAATGACCTTCTATGTGTCATTGTGACACTTCCTTTTTTTCAAGTCAAAACCTATGGAGAGATCATCATGAAAATCTGCAAACCTTCTATGATTATTGTGCACTGTCTCATTGAGCTTGGTTGTCTTTACACCCTCAACTTCTTGAATCCTTGACTATGTCGTTGTCATGTGCGGGGAGTTTTGCTACCCTTGGTATCTCACCTCCTCAGCTGGACAAGAGTGTTATTTGCCTTCTCCCCGGAGCATCATGTTAACTATTAGAACCATCTAACCAATTCATGATTTTGTCCCAATGTCAAGATGTTCTAGCTATGGGGTTTCACTCGTGAAAGGTTAAGATTAGATGACTTCTGATTTTTGCACATATCATGAGCATATTGATTTGAAAGACAAGTTTGGTCGTATCTTTAGTTCCCTTATATATGATCAATTATAAGGAAGGGTTAAGTTGTCTGAAATATGATAATCTCATAATCTTTCAACTCCTTTTCGTCCTCACGGGCTTGTGGCATAGATTCCGTGTGTCAAGTAATGTTAAGAGGGTAATTCAACTGCATGTATTTTGAAACCCGTATCACATTCAAGGTGCCAAAGTATTCTTATTCTTGATAAACAGATTTTCCCAACACTCTAGAAAATGAGTGGTTCACGTAATTGAGTATTCCTCCTTAATGGTTCCTATTGCCAATGTACGAGTTAACCCTTTGACTTATTTGTCTAATAATAGATGTCCTCACAATAATTAAAAACATCAGTATTGTTAGTAGTAACCTTCTGTGTCTCTTAGCATATAACCTCATGAAGTGCTCTACCCAGCACATTAATGAATTCCTGAGTAACTCCAGCCTGATCCTGAACTCTATTCTTCCTCACTATATTAGATCCATTGGGTATTGTAAGTTCAGACAAGTCAAAGATGAAGCTTCACAGTGTGATCACATATGTATTGGGTAGGTAATTTTATGGTCAGTTTATGAAAGCACACCTTAGAGTAATTATTGAAGGTCATCAAGGGTTTAGTGCGAGTGTTCACCTAAAGATTTAGAAGATGTTGTGTGAGTTGATAATAAAGATAACATAAGTGTATTACACATCAGGTTGCACTAGGAGTATGATGTTCCCCATAACTGTTCCTCATGTACTTTGTGTTTCCGTATGTTTATGTCTAAGAAGGTAGTGATAAATGAGGGGTATGAATTGATTTGATTGAACTATATGATCATGGTAATATCTTATATGATGCACTACTGGCAAGAATCATCGTGACTTGAATTCATATGGATTGTTGATTGAAATGAAATTATATTCTTGTTGATGAACACCTTTTTGATTACATTAACGGATGGTAAGGACTATTATGAACACATGATTGTTTGGTTACTATGAAATGACATTCTTGATGGTATGAGGCCATGTGATGGAATTGGGGGTTGTTGCTATCAGCATGAAATATCTGGTGGAATGTGAATTGTATAGTTGAAATTACTAAAGGTATAAGTCAATGGATAGTTAACTCATGCCAGGTATCTATTTGTCATCCTTGTTATGTATGTTTGAGAGTTGATATTATTTCTGAGAATGTGTCATGATAGAGCTCGTAAGTTGAGAAGGTCATCTGGAAGGCTGAAATTGTCGTGTAAGGAAAATATTTTTTCTTGATTGAATATCAATTAGTTTTGACTTGAAAGGTACTATATAGGTGTTTTGATCTAAAACTGTGCAGTCCATGTTCTGGTATCCTTAGGACAATGTAGTGCTTGTAATATTGAGATTAGTATAGTTGATATATACATTGTGGTGCTCTGTCTAGTTGTTGGTGTGTTGTTAAGATGATTTTGGTGATTCTCTAGCAGGTGGATAGGCCTAGTAACAAAGGAAACTCTGCTGAAATTTCTAAAAAATTTAGGAGTTAGTCAAAATTTAGGGCCGTTAGGTAGGTGAGAAAATAGATTTATTACATTAAGCGTTTAAGTCAGAATCTATTCCTCATTCGAGGACTAATGATCCTGGGGGGGGGGGAATGTAAGGCCCCGGAAATTTTCGCTAAGTAATTTAGGATTTTATGGTGACACGTAGGGTTATTATAATATTTTTATGTGCTATTTATATTGTGTAAATCCATTGGATTTTGTAAATATGTGTATAAGTCCTATGGTAAGTAATTTGGGGTCCATGGAAAGGCCTAAGTCTAAGAAAAATTGGAAAAATCCATAATAGGCTAAAATTCCCAATGATCTTGCACTAGTCCATACTTTGAATGAGCATATCTAAATATCTATAAGGTTTTAGCTGATGAATAACCTATAAAATGAAATATCTTTGAGTCTGGTTTCCAACGCTTCAAACCGTTCGTCATTTGGACATCCCTACACAAAGTTATGATCAAATTACCAAAAGCTAGAAAAAATGCGATTCTGCGTGAAATCTGCGATCGCAGATTAAACTCTGCGGACCGCATAACCATTCTGCAATCGCAGAATGAGGCAGAACAGCCCAGTTCTGGGCAGCGAGTTCTGCGATGAATCTACGGCCCGCATACCCATTCTGCGGTGGATTCTACGGTAGCATACTTGACATCGGAGTGTTAATTTTCTAATTTTTATATCCCGACCCCATTTTAATATATAGCCTTTAGGGCTTTATTTAGGGTCATTTTCTACTGATTTTAGAGAGAGGTGAGAGAATTTTAGAGAGAGAAGGAGGAACCCAACATTTATATCATCCAAATCTTGCATCAATCTTCAAGAATCAAAGAACCCAATCACAAGTTCTTCATCCAAGAGGTAAGATTCTATACCCTAGGTTTTAATTTTGAGTTTGGTGTATAAGATGGGGTATTGAGGTATTATTATTAGGTGTAATTCTATTATGTATACATACATGTACAACTTAGGTTTATGGGAAGATCGTTTAACATAAATAAGTAAAGATTAGGTTAGGGAATGAAGAAAATCTTGAAAAAGGGATTTGAAATCAAGATGCTCAACTAGTATTTGATAAAATTCTCAAATGAGCTAGAATTATGAATATCTTCCTAATTTGTGTTCAATTTTCCTATGTCCCAAAATATATTGAAGTTGCTAGAATTTCCGGAATATTGTAGTAATTAAAGAAAAGCTCAAGAAAGGTATGTATGGCTAACTTTAACTCTTGTAGAATCTCCTTTTTGTGACGAGCATACAGTATATGTACCTTGCATGAAAATATGTGAATTGATTTCCTTATTTTATTTCCATACCACCAAGTTATATGTGATTGTGAGAAGTGATTTGATGTGCCTATCTTGTTATGTGCAAAAGTTATAAAAGCTTGAGGATGTCAACATGAAAGTATGTGTTTACTTATGTGAACTATTTGTGAATTCTTATGATTTATGTGCCTTGAACGTTGTTGGTTAAGTCTTACGATATGATGGTGCAAGTAAATGGAAACAAACCAAATGTGGGTGTGTGATTGTGAAAGTGTTATGTGGTAAGAACTGCGAAACAAATGATGGAATGAAATCGTAAATGATGCACTTGGAACAATTTTGGTAATAACATATTTGTCTTGTTGTGGGTAATTATTGTGGTTACTTAAATTGCATGTGAGTTGTGTAATATGATGAAGTGGTATTGATGGCTACGGAAATTCTTATGAATTGTTGTGGTTGTTCTTTGAGAATTGTTGTTGTTGTTCTTGTGAATTGTTGTTGTTGTGTGTTGTTTATGAATTGTGATTGTTCGGTGGGATCGGTTTGCGCGCCGCAACATGAAGTAATAAGGTGTGGGTTGTGGTGATAAGGGTGGCCGAGGTAATAAGGGTGAAAGTGATCGAAATCACTATTGAAATGAAAATATGAGAAATTTGTGAAATCATTGATGTGATAATGTTGAAGGGGAAAATGAGAGATTGTAAAACTTGTTTGGCTTGATTGTTTCTTTCACGTGCATTTGATCGTTGATTCTATTGATGTCTGTTACTTGTGTAAGTTATTTGATTTTACTTGGGGTGAAGTTTGTTTATACATACCAGTACAATTCAAATGTACTGACATCCCTTTTGCCGGGGGCGCTACATTCGTGTTTTGATTGTAGGTGGTTCTATAGCAGGTACTCTACTCCACCGACAGTAGCACCTCCTCCACTTTCCATTAGCTGTATTGGTGAGCCCCTTTCCTCTCGGGTCCATACGTGGCTCATGCCGCCTTTCCTCTGGAGATTATATTGGTATTTGTGTAAGGTATAGCCGGAGCCTTGTTGCCGGCTTTTCCATATTATTCTTCAATTGTATTTAGAGGCTCCGTAGAAAGGTTGTGGGTAGTGTCGGGCATGCGAATTTAAAAGAGAAATATTGATGTTTGGCAATGATGTATAAAACTTGTAATACCTTTATTATGGCGAATGAAGTTTCTAATGAAAATGAAATGGAAATCGTTATTGATATGTTTATAGAATTTGGTTAATGGAGTTCATCTCCTATTTATTCATGAGTTAGTTTGGGTAGAATGAGACCTAACAAGCTTGCTCGATCGGGTTTACTCGGTTGAGCGCCGGTCGCGCTCCTCGGATTTTGGGGCGTGACACGTTGAACCGGCTAGGCCAGCCAACGTATACAAGTATTCTAACAAAATTCCAAATCAATTTACAATGGTAAAGAAAATGTCTTTAAAACTTGCCAGAAATAGTAAAGAAATCATTTCCACAATTCTTACAGCGGAAGCATAATATAGATTTGAAACTGCATAGTAAGATAGCAACAATTACATAATAAAGCGTAGTACCAAACCGGGGTGTCACAATCTCACGGACGATCCACAAGAATGCTAAATACAAGTCTGACAAAGAAATACTACATTGTCTTTCAATATAAAGAAGGAATAAGTCAAGAGGATATCAAAGTGGTAGAAGAGACTCTAGGGATCCACGAACGCTAGTGGTATACCTTGAAGCTCGTTGTGGACTGAAGATGACTCCCTCAAAATGGTCCACGGGGTCTGGAAGCGGTACTACACAACATAGAGAATTGCAGTGTAGTATCAGTACAACCGACCCCATGTACTGAGTAAGTTCCGAGCCTAACCTTGGCCGAAGTTAGTGACGAGGCTAGGATCGACGACATTTTATACTTGTGCAGTTCAAATAGTAAAGCAGGCAATAATAATAGAAATTTAATCAAATAATACATTTACGGGGAGTACATGCTGGAGGTAAAAAGGGGCAACAATTTCTGAAGTAGCAAAGCAAGATAATAACTGAAATGCAGAAGTGAAAGCAAAGAGATTAACATTGCGGAATAATTAAATGAACAACAAGCACGGCATGTCCCCTCGTGCATAACCTCATAATCGCTCAGCAGGAATGTCTCATCGTGCATAAATAATAAAGTTACTCGTCACAACATGTCCCTCGTGCGATAAATAATATACACTCAGCACGGCATGTCCCTTGTGCGATAAATAATAAAATCACTCGGCACGGCATGTCCCCTCATGCTTTACACTCTTCCTTACCAAACAAATGACAAATATCAATGGCAAGGAAAATTCAGTATAGTAGAAGTACAAATCAATATCACCCAACAAGGGGAAAATATCAGTCAAATCATAATATTGCCCGGCAAGGATCTCTGCTATAACCAATCACTTCAATTGTATACTTTACACTTGGATTCTCACAAGCTCAACAATAAATATTTTCAACAAGAATTAATTACTAAGTAGAGAATCTCATAATATAATAAACTTGGAATAAGTACTACAATTTCTATCAAAATAGACTCATGGGCATGCTTGACACACATTGCATAGGTACTCGTCACCTCACCTATGCAATGAACATGATAATCACTTAGCACATAGCAAATAGTACCTATTCCCTCACCAAAGTTAGGCAAGACAGTTACCTCAGTCCAAAGAATAGAAATCAACCTTCTAATACCGCCTTTCCTTTATAATCCGACTCTGAAACAACGATATCTAGGCATAATTAATTCAATAATATCAATAAAGACTCAATAACACAATCTCATAGCTAGATATGAAATTTCTAGCGTTCTTTCAAAAATACCAAAATTCGACCCCGGGTCCACATGGTCCAAACACGAGGCTCAGACCAAAACCCGATCACCCATAACCCACAAGTTCAAATCACTACCAAAAAAAGGACGTATGGCAATAGTTATTTTAGCAACGGTTGTTCAACCGTTGCCATAGAACAACTACTATAACGACCCGGCCGGTCGTTTTTGGAATTTACACCCCGATCCCCCATTTATTCTTTCCCCTAAGTTTGTTTTTGCTATTTTGGTTTGCTGGGACGTTCGGTGTTCGGATTCAGAGTGTTTTGGGACACTTAGTCCCTAAATGAGAGCTTAAGAGTTGAAAAATAATTCGTATTCAGAATAGCATGAAGACGACCTTGGAATGGAAATACAATGGTTCCGTTAGCTCCAATAGGTAATTTCGGGATTGGGAGTGTGTTCGGAATGTATTTTGGAGGTTCGTAGCTCATTTACGCTTGAAATGACGAAGTTTGAATTTTTGAAGTTTCAGGTCCGATAGTGGATTTTTGATCCAGGGGTCGGATTTGAATTCCGAAATTTGCTGTAGCTCCGTAATGTCATTTGGGACGTGCGTGCAAAATTTCAGGTCATTCGGGCGAGGTACGGTTAGATTTTTGATCGAAAGTGTGTTTTGTTGGAATTTGAAATTCTTAGGATTGAATCTTTGATTTAATTGGATTTCCGATGTTGTTTTAGGTGTTTTAAGGATTGGTACAAGTTTGAATGAGGTATTAGGTGGTATTGGTACTTTTGGTTGAGGTCCCGGGGGTCTCGGGATGAACTCGGATGGATAAATGGAGAATTTTTGGACTTATGAAGGTTTTAGGCCTGCCGCTTCTGGTATTTTCGCTTCTGTGGTTTTGAAGCCGCAGAAGCGGAGCCACTTAAGCGGCCAGGCAGCCGCATAAGCATAAGTGGGTGTTTGGCCAGGAACCGCAGAAGCGGAGATTATTTCGCTGAAGCGGACTCGCTTCTACGATGGGAAGACCGCATAAGCGGTTGGTCGGGCTTTGAAGGAGACCGCAGAAGCGGTCCCTGGACCACAGAAGCGGAAAATGGTCTGGATAGAATGTTTAAGTTTTGGAAATGGGACTTCATTCCCATTTCCCATTTTTAACGATTTAGAGCTCGGTTTGGGCAATTTTTAGACAGATTTTCTTGGAGAACAACGGGGTAAGTGTTCTTAACTCAATTTTGGTTGTATAACTCGAATCTATTACAAGTTTTGGTGTTTAATCAGAGAATTTGGTTGAAAGGGGGTAGAAAACCCTCTTGGATAGAATCATTGATATGAAGGTCAAAATGATATGGGAATTTTGTAATTTCGGTATGGTTATACTCGCAAGAGTGCGAGGTTTCTGGAAATGTAAATTTTACCCGGTTCCGAGACGTGGGGCCCGAGGGGTATTTTGGTCATTTTACCTATTTTCGCGCCCTAGTTTTAATCTTTATAGTGGAATCAGTTGTTTGCAATATTATTTACGATGTGTAATTTAATTGAATAGATTTGAGTCATTTGGAGTCGGATACTCGTGGCAAGAACGTGGTGTTGGATTGATTTTAAGCTGGTTCGAGGTAAGGGGCTTGTCTAACTTTGTGTGGGGGACCTTTCCCCTTAGGATTGTTCTTGATATTTGAGTGCCTTGTACGTGAGGTGACGGGCGCGTACTTGAGCCAATTGATGAAAATCCGATTTTTGCTTGAGTTGTTAATATTTAGCTTCCCTTCTTACTTGCCTTATCTTACTTGAAGCTTACTGCTTGTGCTAGGCTAGGAAAGCATGTTTGACTGACTTAATTGCCTAATTGCTTAAGTTGCTTAATTGTACTACGTGAAGCATGCTAGGCTAGTTCTATCTGCTGCCCTGTTTGTTTTCGTACTTATTCTTTGGTTTGTTTCTGGCTGTGATTGCGCATTTACTTTGGGACTACGGGACGGTATCCCGGGAGATCCCCCTGCACTTTTATTTTGGGACTACGAGAAGGTATCCCGGGAGATCCCTGCACTTTTATTTTAGGACTACGGGACGGTATCCCAGGAGATCCCCCTGCACTTTTATTTTGGGACTACAGGACGGTATCCCGGGAGATCCCCCTGCACTTTTATTTTGGGACTACGGGACGGTATCCCGGGAAATCCCCTGCACATTGATGATTGGACTACGGGACGGTATCCCGAGAGATCCTCGATATGGATATGAGATGTTGGACTACGGGACGGTATCCTGGGAGGGTCTATTAAACAGTTGAGGGAAGGGCTACAGGACGGTATCCTGGAAGACCCTCGTTGGTATTTTGAAATTTAGCTGTGTTTACTTGTGCTCCTTCTTTATCCTTACAGTTATCCTTGTTCGTTGTTTTTACCTTATTATACTGTCGTGTTTATTAATTTGTGTCAGACTTCTATCCTGTTAATTATTGTTGTTGTATTACTTTTTACCTCAGTAGGGCCCTTACCTTCCCTCGTCACTACCCAACCGAGGTTAGGCTTCGCACTTACTGAGTACCGCTGTGGTGTACTCATGCTCTCCTTGCGCATGTTTTTCATGTGCAGATCATACAGGTACCTCTACTGAGGCGCACTATCCTTGAGGCGAGGAGACATGCGGAGACTTCGAGGTATATCTGCAGCATCCATAGACCCAAGAGTCTTCTTCCTTATTCTAGTTGTAGAGCTGTTATCCTATCATACTTTTGATATAGTCATTCTGGAGATTAGAGTACTTTGTTGGAATTCTATTAGCCTGTGTTTTCCCGTGAGTTTCCGGGTTTTGGGATTTGGTTGTAGACTTCCGCATATTCTTAGAGTTGTACAGGATGGACGGCCTTATACTCAGTTGTTACTTTTCATACGTTCGATTTATTTGTTTCCGCAATTATTACATCTTTTCTGCAATACTTGGCTTACCTGGTCGTGGAGTCTAGGTGCCATCACGACATGTTCACGATCGGTGAACTAGGGTCGTGACAAGTTGGTATCGGAGCACTAGGTTCATTGGAGTCACGGGACACAGGCCGGTTTATTAGAGTCTCGCTGATTGGTACAGAGACGTCTGTATTTATCTACGAGAGTCTATGTAACTGTTTAGGAAAGATCTTCAGTTCTTTTGAATTCCTTGTCGTGCGATATTTTGACATCAATTCTAAAACTCTGTCTTCTATTCTCTCACAGATGGTGAGGACACGTGCTACACGAGAGGACTAGGCACCCACGCCCCCTATTGCCGCCGTCAGAGGTCTGGGCCGGGGTAGAGGTCGAGGACGCGCACGAGGTGCAGCCACAGCACCCGCGCACGCTACCGCTGAGGTGCCACCAGCAGATCCAGTTGGAGCACAGGCACCTGGTACACCTACTACAGCTACTACTACTCCAGCGCTCTAGGAGACCCTAGCTCAGTTCATGAGTATGTTCACTACCTTGGCTCAGGTGGGGTTGCTTCCCCTCACTGCAGCCACATCTCAGGCCGGTGGAGGGGCCCAAACTCTCGCAGCCCGCACTCCTGAGAAGAGAGTGCCGATGGAGCAGGCCCCAGAAGTTAATCCTGTACCGCATGCAGCACCAGCACAGCCCGGAGATGGGTCAGCTGTCTGCGAGGACGAGCAGTGTAGGCTAGAGAGGTTCAAGAAATATGATCTCCCAGTGTTCAGTGGCCTAGCATCAGATGATGCCTTGGGATTCTTGGAGGAGTGTTATCGCATTCTTCGCACTATGGTCATTGTGGAGTCTAGTGGGGTTTCTTTCACCGTCTTTCAGCTTCGGGGAGCCGCCTATGATTGGTGGCGTACTTATGAGTTGGATAGTCCAGTCGAGTCTGCCTCACTGATTTGGACCCAGTTCTCAGACATGTTTATGAGGGAGCCTCAGGGATTCATGGCGTGCGGAGTTTGAATATTTGTGCCTGAGTGTTATGACAGTCTCAGAGTATGCCATCCTTTATACCAGGTTGGCCAGATATGCACCAGCTTTGGTCGCCACAGTTCGGGAGAGAGTTCAGAGGTTTATCGAGGGTCTTATTCCGCCCATCCGGTCCAGCATGGCTCGAGAGTTAGAGATGGATATTCCTTACCAGCAGGTAGTGAGCATTGCTAGGAGGATTGAGGGTATGCTTGCCAGGGAGCGAGGGGAGAGGGAGGCCAAGAAGTCTCGAGAGTCGGGTCACTAATCTAGTGCCCGTACTTCATCAGCTGGTCGTTATGGTAGGGGTTCATCTGGTCGCGCTGTTCATTCATCCTTGCTAGCAGCCGGTAGTACTCCAGCTCCGCCAGCACCTCAGGAGCCTTATTATGCGCCTCCAGTTTCTAGCGCGCCTCCTGCGCGGGGTACTTCCAAAGGTTAGTCCAGCAGACCTAGCTCCAGTCAGTCACAACCACCATGTCCTCCTAGAGCTTGTTTCAAGTGTGGTGATACACGTCACATAGTTAGGGACTGCCCTAGACTTGGTAGGGGTGCATATTCACGGACTGCTCAGCCACAACGTGCTTCTTAGAGTTCTCATGCTATGGTTCTAGCTCCCACTGCTGCCCCACCTGCCCATCCAGCTAGGGGCAGAGGTCGGGGAGATAGGGGTCACCCTCATGAGAGGGGTCAGGCTAGATATTATTGCATTCCTGCTCGTACTGAGGCGGTTGCCTCCGATTCTGTCATCACATGTATTATTCTGGTTTGT
>MU701999.1:70360-112160 GCA_026770625.1 Nicotiana glauca | reverse complement strand
CGTGATCGGAAACATGCTTTCACAATGTCGCAAGGCTTTTCAAATAAATAATAATAAAGAAGTTAATAAATAAAATCACATAAGTTAGCATGTAATAAAATCAGATAAAAATCAAAATACAACAGTTAAGCGACCGTGCTAGAACCACGGAATTCGGGAATGCCTAACACCTTCTCCCGGATTAACAGAATTCCTTACCTAGGATTTCTAGTTCGCAGACTGTAACAGAGTCAAACTTTCCTCGGTTCGGGATTAATTCGGTGACTTGAGACACCATTATATTCTCAAGTGGCGACTCTGAAATTTTTAAATGACTAATCCCGTTCCGACCGTCCTTTAATTGGAAAAAATCTTTTTATTATACCCTTCGCTGGGGTGTAAGCGCCGTAAAAAAAGAGGTGTGACAACCTTCTCACTCATATTTACCATACACACCTTTAAATCTCGCACCGTATCTTCTATTGATTTCATAACCTCTCTTCTACATTAGTGGAATTCACATACATACCTTAAAGCTCTACTATAATACTTGCAACCCTGGTGGATACACAATCTGGTGGGAGCTTCATATTAATGCCTTATGAGGCTGGTACTCTTGTAATTGCTTTATCGTAGAGCTTTTATAGAATATGATTGTTGTACTATCTCTCTTATACCTCTGCTATTAAAAGTGCTCCTTCTATGGTTTGAGTCACGATTTCTATAATCATCTAGGTCTAACAATCGGACTCATGATGTAACTTTCGTGCTTCCTCTTCCTTCTCAGCCTTTAATTAAGCCTAGGCTATCTTCCAATCTTCAACTTAGGGTATAGCTATTACATTAGCCTTTCATGGACTATAAGGCGCTTTCTTGTTAGATCAACTGCTGATATATGAGTTTGTGTGATGGCACAGGGGAATTTTAGAATATCTTTCATGGAATGATTGGGTACTTGAGGTGTGATATGTATTCATACGACGGAATTTGGGATCAGGTATGGTGATTCGTGTGCTATATGGAGTGGAGACTGGAAGTTCTCATCTATGTAGTGGTTGTGGATCGTGTGTATCGGCACCATTTAGCGGCTATTGGGATTTGGAGGCCCGAGTGGATCTTTCTTTGCTTGGTATGTTAGATTTTGGATATGATGTTGGGGTGTAGACTGGCTATCTCAGTGTTGGGTTATTCTAGACTATTGTGCTATGGGCTATGCCGGAAAATGTCACGGGTTGAGTGGCGAGGTTCATCGAATTATGTTCTAGTAGAGTGGTTTGTAATCCAAAGACCAGCGGATGGCTGGGGAGGACTGCTTTTCTTAATTGGGCCTTCGTGATGGATGTCAGTATAGAGGTTTCTACCATTGGTTCAGTTCCGATGTTGAGGGACTTTTCAGATGCGTTTCTCGTGGCCGGGCATGTCGCCGGGCAAGGTTGTGGATTTTGGTATTGATCTGGTGCCGACCACCGTATCGTACGGCTTCGGCAAGAGTTGTAGTAGTAGAAGGAGCAGCTTCAGGCTTCTTGGTAATGAGTTCGTTGGTAGGCCGATGTGGGTACTTGTTTAGCTTGAGTCGGTTTAGTTGGCCCCAAAATTATATTATTAAGGGATAGGTTGATTCGATCGTTAGTGAGCTTGTTAATGATCTGGGGAGGTCTATGAATTGCTTTTGTTCTGCGAGACGTTATGATTTGTTGGTTATGGGTACATGTAGTGCGGTACTATTAGGGATTCATAGTGAGAGTCGAGCAAGAAGAGTAACTGGGTATTGCTCGGTAAATGGAGTATTGGTTACGACCTATCGGGTTACGTGTCGTATGTTATTTGTTTCACCATGGATGTAAGGAATTGCTTTGGTTCCAGACATCAAAGTGTGCGTGGCTGTCGATTTTGAGCATAGTGACTTAAGGTGTTTCATGTGTAACAGTGTTCGGATAGGATCGTGCATTGTGGCGAGGCCACGTGGAGATATGGCCTTTCGGGGTAGATTCAGGTGTTCTATTTCTATGATGTGAGACAGGGTCTCAGCCTTGTGTGGTGATGGTATTGATGAGCTTGAGGTACAACTCTTTCGTTTGAGTCATTTTTTTCATGATTTGAGTATATTCATATCGTTTCTTATTGGTGCGCGTATAATGCAAGTTGTGGATTAGGCCTGTATCGAGGTGTCATATCACCAGAGTGGTGTGTTGGATTCGAGGTGATCATTGGGGTAACTAATGAATACGAACCGATTTGATTTCAGCTTTTTGGAAGGATAATATCGAGGTTCAGCTCGGAATCTGTTGTGGTATTAGTCAAAAGGGAAGTGGCTTCATGAATGGTTGATCTGAGAAATGGTTACGGTTTATTGCGTGTTTCATTTATCGTTGGCATTATATGAAAGTGTTGGAATAAGACCTTAGTTGATAAGAGGTTTCCTACCGGTATTTGGGTGTTGTGGGCAACTGCTGTAAATAGAAGTTATCGCTTCGAGTGTTTGGGTTATGTAGGCTATCATGTGATTGCACCTGAGGTTGCAGGTGTGGGTTATTACAGCTGGTTCGGGCTTATTCTGAATATAGAAGCGAGGTTCTGATCTTGTGTATGATTTCGGAAAGTGCAATGTCGTTCTATGGTTTATGGACTAGATGGATTATGGAATTTCAGCAATGTTATGTTGGCAGACCTATGCGAGATAGGGTGACGTGGGATCACCCCCGGGTATATGCTTGGTAAGGTCATTCAGTTATTGGTTAGCTTTTAGGAGAACTCTGGGTAAGGTCGAGGACGAGCGTTTGTTTAAGTTGGGGAGGATGTGACGACCCGACCCGTCGTCTCAGGAGTTACCGCCCCGTTTCCCCCATTTTATGCTTCTTCATGTTTCCTTATCAGTAATTGGTGTGTTAGAGTTGATTTGGATTGGTTTTGGTAGAAAATGAGACACTTAGTCTCTTTAAGGAAGGTTGGTTTGGAAAAGTCAACCGGAGGTTGACTTATGAGTTATAAGGCTCGGATGCAATTTTTGGTGATTCGGTTAGCTTCGGGGGTTGGTTTGTGACTGAGGAGTGTGATCGGAAGTGATTTTTGAGGTCCGGTGTAGAATTAGGCTTGAATTGGCGAAGTTAGCATTTTGGTGATTTCCGGTTGATAGGTGATAACTATGATTTTAACACGTTTTATGCCCATTCTTGCCTATGCTTTATGTAGGATTTGCCATAAAATAGACCCAGAATGCTTATAGGTTGCGCTTGATTGCAGGTTTGACGTTTGAGCGACAAGATGACAAAAGTCAAAAATCGGCTCGAAATGGAGTGAAACCTGCTCAAGTGTCAAAGATCATGAAAGCAAGGACATTCAGAACTTAGTGCGGACCGCACCATCATCTCATGCAGCCGCACTACAGGAGTTCAGAGAGTTGTCATTCTAAATCATAAGAAGCGCGGCCGCACTACAAGCTTACGCGATCCGCGCCCAGCCAGCGCGGCCGCACTACAAGATTACGCGGACCGCACCACAAAAGTCCAGAGACTATCACAAGCCGCCCATGCGGCCGCACTGCAAGATCACGCGGTCCGCGCCAGTCATCTTGCGGCCACATTCCATCATTGTGCGGTCCTTATCAGCGTCTTCAGAGAGCAAGTTTTAAAAGTCAAGCAACCCAGTGCGGCCGCGTGTCAACTTTGTGCGGTTCGCACTGACCCCGCAGGGGTATTTTTGTCCGGTTTTTCTAGCCTAGTATAAATAGAACATTTTACCATTTTTAGGTCAAGTTTTGTACACCTGATAGTTGCTGCGCTCGTGAGACATTTGTTTTAGCCTATTTTGGGCATTTTGAGCTTATTTCATCATAGATTCTTAAAGTTTAACATTAGCAATTAATTAATATGGTTTTTTCATCTTCTATTTCTTCAGTTTCTTCTCTTATTATGTCTAGCTAAATCCATTAGCTAGGTTTGTGGCTCAACCCTAGTGTGGGTAATTGATGGGTGTTGCTTATTAATGATAGATTGATATTGGGTGTTTGTTATTTCGGTTAATTTTATGATTTAATTAAGGATTGGTGGTTGCAAGCATTGATTCTAGCTTAGTGGGTCTTGACCCTTCTTGAGAAAGAGAGTCTATGACCCCAAAATTGACCCAACAAGGAATTGGGACGGACCCATGAGAAATGGTAATCCCAATTAACGGGTTAAACCTCGAGAGAGTAATCACCCTACTTGAACCTTAGTTGCTTGTTCTAATTGGCCTACCCAATTGGTCTCGAGAGAGTCAATACCAATTGGGCAAAATCGCTCTCTCTACCGAGAGGTGTGAGAGTGGGTACAATTGTGCAACGGTTATAACATTGATCTCAAATATGTCAATCTATTGTTGGTAGCTTCTACCCATTAGTTAACCACCTAGGTAATGCCATGACCCTAGTGCCTTTCTCTATATTAATCACACTTTAGAACATATCTCTTAGCATAATTTAGCCTTAGCTTGTAGTTAACAATAGTAGTTATTTAACAAAAAAAACCCAAAAATGTTTGAATTTCAATTAGAAGCAAACACGCATTCCTAGTCTAAACAAATACGCAACTCCCTTCCTAGGTCCCTGTGGAAATTGACCCCGATACCACTATTCGAGTAAAAGTCTTAGCGCCCACTCCTCCTACCATAGTGTAAGGTTGAGTTTGCTACGATCAATAAGTGAGATTTTGATCTGAGGGTTGGAATGAAATTCAGAGAGTTGCAGTAGCTTCGTTAGGTGATTTGGGATGTGTGCGCAAAATTTCAGATTATTCGGAGGTGGTTTGGTTGGGTTTTTGATCGAATGCGAGTTTCGAAAGAATTTGAAGAACTTAGGATTGGATTTTATGTAATTTGATGGTTTTAGTGTTAATAGTGGTGTTTTGATGATTGGAGCAAGTTTGAATAAGGTATTGGATCATGTTTGTGCTTTTGGTTGAGGTCCCGGGGGCCTCGGGGTGAGTTCGGATGGTTAAACAGAGAGTTTTGGAATTTTTGCATGGTAAAGGGCTGCTGATATCTGGTATCTTCGCACCTGCAGTTATGGGACCACAGGTGCGGTCACGCAGAAGCGGGCGAGAAGGTAGCAGAAGCGGAAATGGACTCAGGGCAGGTTTAGCAGAAGCGGTTCCGCTGGTGTAGAATTGGAGCCGCAGAAGCCGCCGGGGATTTTAAAAAGAAAACCGTAGAAGCGGTGTAGTGCCTGCAGAAGCGGTCCCGCATCAGGGAAAATGGGACTGCAGATGCGAGATGACTAGGCAGAGTATTAAATTAGTCTTCTTCGCGAATTTTTGAAAGAGTAACATATTGCACTTCGGACTTGGAAAGTTTTTGGGCGATTTTGAAGAGGGTTTCAAGAGCTTTGATCAGGTATGAATTCTTGGACTTAGAACATGATTTTATGGTGTAAATACATGGATTAGAACTGAAAACTCAAGGAATTAAAGGTCAAAAATGGTGGTTTAGGGCTTGAACCTAAGGGATGCTTAAATTAGGAATTTGAGGGGTCAAATGAACCCTGATTCTGGTAATTTTGATATGTATAGACACGTGAGAAGATGAGGAATCCATTGATGTTAAATTTTCTGATTTCCGAGAAATAGGCCCGGGGCTCGGTTTTTGCTAATTTTGAGATTTTTGATATTTTGCGATTGTTTTTGGTTGGGTATTGTCCAATTGGCATATTGTTATGTATTCACTCTGATGTTGGATAGATTCGACGCGCGTGGAGGCCGGTTTGAGGGTCAAAGGCATCGCGAGCTAGAGATTTCACCTGTTCGAGGTGAGTAATGATTGTAAATGATATACTGCGGGTTTGAAACCCCGGATTTGCACACCATAGTTCTATATTGAGGTGACTTACACGTCGGATAGCGAGCGTGGGGTAGAGCACCGTTAGGGATTGTGACTTGGTCCGTCCCGATTGATGATTTTTACCGCGTATTTGACTGGAACATATTTGTTTTTATCATGATTTGGGCTGATTGCCATATTTTGGCTTAGTGCCAATTATTTGAACCCTTCGGGAATTTTATCACTGTTTCCTCACTATTTGACATAATACTTGAACTCAGTCCTGTTGATTATACTGATTTACAAATTTAGCCGTTTTAATTGAACTTTGAGACTTAAATGATATTTTTCACTATTAATTGGGCTGAGCACTACTATTTTTATTGATGCCCGAGGGGCTTATGATATTTCCTGTACTGAGTGAGGTCGAGGTCCATATGTGAGGATATGTTGAGTGATGAGAGGAGGCTTTCAAGACTCTAGTGTTATGTGAGGAGGCTTTCAGGCCTCGAGTGTGATGTGAGAAGGCTTTCAGGCCTTGTTTATATGCCACGAGGTGGCTTGATATAGTGCTTGGGCTGTAGGATCCCCTCCAGAGTCTGCACCCCCACAGTGAGCGCGGGTACCTATATGGATCGGGCTGCACGCCGCAACGAGATGTGGGTCGGTTGCATGCTGCAGTGATATGTGGATCGGGCTGCATGCCACAGCGATATGTGGATCGGGCTGCATGCTGCAGTGATATGTGGATCAGGCTGCACGCTGCATCAGTTACTATATGATACTGTTCTGAGAGTGATTTGAGAGAGGGAGCCCGAGGGGCTGGTACAGTTTGAGAAATTACCCGAGGGGCGAACATTTATGTGCTCATCTTGCATACATATTTGCCTTTTTACTGTTATACTGTGGTATTTGTGCCCAAGGGCCAGTTTTTTGTGCTTATCAGCACTAACTGTTTTGAAATCATTTTCGTAATTATTGAAAAGATCATTTTCAAAAGAGATTTGAACTGAGCAAAGGTATTTCTAAGTATTTCACAGATTTCACTATTTTCTCAGAAAAAAATTGTACCCGGCTTCTATACAGCATGTTGGTTGCTTTACGTGATTTCTTGCTGCTCAGTTATTATTTACTTTTATTACTCACTAAATTGGAGTACTCACTTTACTCCCTGCACCTCGCGTGCAGTTGCAGGTATTTATTCACCCAGTAGGGGGTATTGGCTGCGTGGAGGCAGAGTTGTAGAGGTTTTAGCGAGGTGACTGCCAGCGTTCGCAGCACCCCTGTCTTTCTATGTTATTCACTATTACTGTTCAGCGTATTTGTAGACTTGTAAGGTGGAATTATATTCTTATAGATACTCGTGACTTGTGACACCCCGGTTTGGGTTGTGTTTGGTTGTACTTCCGCTAAGTAATCTTATTGAATCATCTTTGAAAATTGTTTATTCATGTTTATCTATTTTTGAAAGAGGAAAATAGGGTTGGTTTGCTGGCCTTGTCTTCACGAGAGGCGCCATCACGATCGAAGCGGGGTTTGGGTCGTGACAAGTTGGTATCAGAGCCTAGGTTACTAGGTCTCACGAGTCATGAGCAGGTTTAGTAGAGTCTAGCGGATCGGTATGGAGACGTATGTATTTATCCTCGAGAGGCTGCAGAACCTTTAGGAAAACTTCACATTCTTTGAATTCTTATCGTGCGTCCTTGATTTAGCTTGAAAATGGACTCTTGAAATTTCTTCCACACGTTTGTATGCGCACATTAGCGCTTAATATCAGAGGTGCCTCGATGGCTTGTGATTCCCCTATCAAGGGGCGAGATGTAATCTCCGTGAGTTTATGATGGGCCAGTCTGGAGGACTTGAGGCCGGATCCTTGCATATGGCTTGAGCACCGAAGTGCTGATTGTGTGAGCAAGTGTTTTGGACTTATATGTTCGGTATTGTCCTTATTAGCCGGAATGGCGGTTGGATATCCTTGTGATGAGTATGTTAGTACTGTGAGATGTATCTATATGACTTGGTAGTGACGAAGAAGTCTACTAGATAATAGATGAACTGTTAAGTGTTCGATTCCTACTGTGATTTGATGTGTAGCCCGAGTTATGGGCGCGTGAAGAATATTTTCGTGTCTCCTAGTTGGGGAGGGAAGTGCATTACATGTGGCAGTATGAGTTTAGACCCAGGAAGACTAAATGACTGTGTAATGTGTATGACAGTGGAAGGTATGCAGAAACACTAAAGTGAGGTGAAGCAGATGGGTTATCTCCTGCGGAGTATTCTTAATTGGTATGATTCCCAGCTGTACGTTAGAAGATCTCATGTATATTTAAAAAGTACGTGTTGAAATTTGAAAATTTGGGTAGCTTAAGAGAGTGGACTAAACTGATGTAGGGATAAATGCGAGATTTGTAGAGGATTACAGTACTAGATGATCTGTGTTTTCACAAACTTGTAAATGATTTGAGTTTAATCTCACTATGGTATTGTGGCATCATTAGAGTAAAAGTGTTTTGGGTTATTGAGTGTGTCCTGATATATGGTTTCGAGCCAAGTTGGGGAGGTTGCTGTTGATTTGCTGATTGCACGGTTATGTGCTATGTTGGTTCCAGTTTGAGGTGTGCTGGCGAATCAGTTCCAGTCGCGAAAATTGAGCCGAGGATGTCACGAGTGAAGCAAAATTGTGACAAAGGTCATATTATGCTTTATAGAGTATGAGAATCATGGAATGTCTAGAGTGTTATTGGCAAAGGATGCTCGGCGTATAGAGAAGGAAGTTGCTTGGTTGTATTGGGATGAAGATATCATTTTGCGGTATTGGAGTGCCAATGAGGCACAGGTGGTTCTGTCTGTCGGGCCAGGTGATTTGCAGTTTGAATAAGAGAGAATGACTTTCGAATGGTTTTAATGTGTTCAAGAGTCTACAGGGAACAATCAGGTATCTTAAAGTTTCATGTGGGGTTAGAAACTATGTTTTCATTGGAAGAGGTTCAGATTTGTGGTATTTCTTTATGGGATTCTATGCATCAGTATCAGGAAAGTAAAGGTAACAGATTTTGATTCACAGGAAGTTCTTCAGAATAAAGTGCTGCGAAATGTAGTGTTTTTGGGAATATTCGAGGGAGAGTTTTCAGTGGCTTATGGGTTTCAGAAGTGTGGTTCCTGCTTGGGTGTCATATGGTAAGCCTGGGTGAGGCATTGTGGTGCTACGGCAAGAGGAAATGTCAAGTTGAGGATGGAACAGAAGGAAATTTAGATGGGTGGAGTATCTTGATAGAATACCGAATCGGTATGGTAAGGATGTAATTAATTCTTTGCGTGTGTTCGAGGCAATGAGTTTATACAGGTATTTTGCAGCAAAGCTCTTTAGTTCTGATAGCTTGTTTAGCTTGGTCTAGTTAGAAGAATTCAATCCTGACAGTTTAGTTTGTGCAAATGGAATTGGGAGAGAATTCTTGTTGGGTTCCATCGTGGTTTGGAGATGTATATTCTCTATAGACATGCGAAGCATGGGGTGGGTAATGATTTTCTTCTAGGTGGGACCAATGGAGAGTTCTTGACTAGTTGAGTACGCAGATTTCTGTGGCTCGGAAGGGAGATAAAAGTTTTTGTGTTATCCTTGGATGGTATGGTATATGCGGTATATTGTAGAGGACCGAGATTGGCGTGTGCGAGGTTTTAGTTTAGTTCTAAAAGGAAGTTCATAAAACTCTTAGGCAACAGGTAGCCTCAGATAATCAAGGAAATGATATTGCTAATTGGAAGTGATTTGACGAGAGTATATGTCTCAGAAAAAGGTAATGTGATTAAACTGATGATACTTCGGTAGTATTGCGGCACTTTCTTATTAGATCGACTACTGATATCTGAGTTTGTGTGATGGCACAGTGGAATTTTATAATATCTTTCGTGGAATGATTGGGTACTTGAGGTGTGATATGTATTCATTCGGCGGAATTTGGAATCAGGTATGGTGATTCGTGTGCTATGTGGAGTGGAGACTGGAAGTTCTCATCTATGTAGTGGTTGTGGATCGTGTGTATCGGCACCATTTAGCGGCTATTGGGATTTGGAGGCCCGAGTGGATCTTTCTTTGCTTGGTATGTTAGATTTTGGATATAATGTTGGGGTATAGACTGGTTGTCTCAGTGTTGGGTTAGTCTAGACTATTAAGCTATGGGCTATGCCGGAAAATGCCACGGGTTGAGTGGCGAGGTGCATTGGATTATGTTCTGTAAGAGTGGTTTGTATTCCAAAGACCAACGGATGGCCGGGGAGGACTACTTTTCTTAATTGGGCCTTCGTGATAGATGTCAGTGCAAAGGTTTCTACCATTGGTTCAGTTCCGATGTTGAGGGATTTTTCGGATGCGTTTCTTGTGGCCGGGCATGTCGCCGGGTGAGGTTGTGGAGTTCGATATTGATTTGGTGCCGGGCACCGTATCGTACGGCTCCGGCAGGAGTTGTAGGCGTGGAAGGAGCAGCTTCAGACTTCTTGGTAATGAGTTCGTTGGTAGGCCGATGTGGGTACTTGTTTAGCTTGAGTCGGCTTGGTTGGCCCCGAAATTTTATTATTAAGGGATAGCTTTATTCGATCGTTAGTGAGCTTGTTAATGATCTATGGAGGTTTATGAATTGCTTTTGTGTTGTGAGACGTTATGATTTGCTACTTATGGGCACATGTAGTGCGGTTCTATTGGGGATTCATAGTGAGAGTCAAGCGGGAAGAGTAATTGGATATTTCTCGGTAAATGGAGTATTGGTTACGACCTATCGGGTTGTGTGTCATATGTTATTTGTTTCACCGTGGGTGTAAGGAATTGCTTTGGTTCCAGACATTAAAGTGTGTGTGGCTGTCGATTTTGAGCATAGTGACTTGAGGTGTTTCATGTGTAACAATGTTTGGATAGGATAGCGCATTCTGGCGAGGCCACGTGGAGATGTGACCTTTCAGGATAGATTCAGGTGTTCTATTTCTATGATGTGAGATGGGGTCTCAGCCTTTTGTGGTGATGGTATTGATGAGCTTGAGGTACAACTCTTTCGTTTGAGTCATTTTTTTCATGATTTGAGTATATTCAGATCGTTTCTTATTGGTGCGCGTAATATGTAAGTTGTGGCTTAGGCCTGTATTGAGGTGTCATATCACCAGAGTGGTGTGTTGGATTCGAGGTGATCGTTGGGGTCACTAATGAATACGAACGGATTTGATTTCAGCTTGTTGGAAGGATAATATCGAGGTTTGGCTCGGAATCTGCTGTGGTATTAGTCAAAAGGGAAGTGGCTTCATGAATGGTTGATATGAGAATTAGTTACGGTTTATTGCGTGCTTCATTTATCGTTGGCAGTATATGAAAGTGTTGGAATAAGACCTTAGTTGATAAGAGGTTTTCTACCGGTATTCGGGTGTTGTGGGCAACTGCTATAAATAGAAGTTATCATTTCGAGTGTTTGGGTTATGTAGACTATCATGTGATTGCACCTGAGGTTGCAAGTATGGGTTATTACAGTTGGTTCGTGCTTATTCTGAATATAGAAGCGATGTTCTGATCTTGTGTATGATTTCAGAAAGTGCAATGTGGTTCTATGGTTTATGGACTAGATGGGTTATGGAATTTCAGCTATGTTGTGTTGGCGGACCTATGCGAGATTAGGTGATGTGGGATGACCCCCGGGTATATGCTTGGTAAGGTCATTCAGCTATTGGTTGGCTTCTAGGACAACTCTGGGTACGCTCGAGGATGAGCGTTTGTTTAAGTTGGGGAGGATGTGAAGACCCGACCCGTCATCTCAGGAGTTACCACCCCGTTTCCCCCATTTTATGCTTCTTCATGTTTCATTATCTGTAATTGGTGTGTTAGAAATGATTTGGATTGGTTTTGGCAGAAAATGAGACACTTAGTCTCTTTAAGGAAGGTTGATTTAGAAAAGTCAACCAGAGGTTGGCTTATGAGTTATAAGGCTCAGATGCGATTTCCAATGATTCGGTTAGCTTCGGGGGTTGGTTTGTGACTTAGGAGTGTGATCGAAAGTGATTTTGGAGGTCCTGTGTAGAATTTGGCTTGAATTGGCGAAGTTAGCATTTTGGCAATTTCCGGTTGATAGGTGAGATTTTGATCCGAGGGTCGGAATGGAATTCCTAGAGTTCAATAGCTTCGTTAGGTGATTAGGCATGTGTGTGCAAAATTTCAGATGATTCGGAGGTGGTTTGGTTGGGTTTTTGATCGAATGCGAGTTTCGGAAGAATTTGAAGAACATAGGCTTGGATTTGATGTAATTTGATGGTTTTAGTGTTAATCGTGGTGTTTTGATGATTGAAACAAGTTTGAATAAGGTATTGGATCATGTTTGTGCTTTTGGTTGAGGTCCCGGGGGCCTCGGGGTGAGTTTGGATGGTTAAACGGAGAGTTTTGGAATTTTTGCGTGGTAAAGGGCTGCTGATATCTGGTATCTTCGCACCTGTGGTTATGGGACCGCAGGTGCGGTCACGCAGAAGCGGGAGAGAATGTCGCAGAAGCGGAAATGGACTCAGGGCAGGTTCCGCAAAAGCGGAAGTGAGGACCGCAGAAGCGGTTCCGCTGGTGCGGAATTGGAGCCGCAGCAGCGGCCGGGGATTTTAAAGAGGAAACCACAAAAGCGATGTAGTGCCTGCAGAAGCGGTCCTGCATCAGGGGAAATGGGACCGCAGACGCGAGATGAATGGGCAGAGTATTAAATTAGTCTTCTTCGCGACTTTTTGAAAGAGTAACATATTGCACTTTGGACTTGAAAAGTTTTTGGGCGATTTTGAAGAGGGTTTCGAGAGCTTTGATCAGGCATGAATTCATGGACTTAAAACATGATTTAATGGTATAAATACATGGATTATAACTGAAAACTCAAGGAATTAAAGGTCAAAAATGGTGGTTTAGGGCTTGAACCTAAGAGATGCTTCAATTAGGAATTTGAGAGGTCAAATAAACCCCGATTCTGATAATTTTGATATGTATAGACTCGTGAGAAGATGAGGAATCCATTGATGTTAAATTTTCTGATTTCTGAGAAATAGGCCCGGGGCTCGGGTTTTGCTAATTTCGAGATTTTGCTATTTTGCGATTATTTTTGATTGGTTATTGTTCCATTGGCATATTGTGATGTATTCGCTCTGATGTTGGATAGATTCGACGCGCGTGGAGGCCGGTTTGAGGTTCAAAGGCATCGCGAGCTAGAGATTTCACCGGTTCAAGGTGGGTAATGATTGTAAATGATATACTGAGGGTTTGAAATCCCGGATTTGCACACTATAGTGCTATATTGAGGTGACTTACATGCCGGATAGAGAGCGTGGGGTAGAGCACCGTTGGGGATTGTGACTTGGTCCGTCCCAATTGATGATTTTTACCGCGTATTTGATTGGAACATATTTGTTATTATCATGATTTGGGCTGATTGCTATATTTCGGGTTCGTGCCAATTATTTGAACCCTTCGGGGATTTTATCACTATTTCCTCACTATTTGACATACTTCTTGAACTCAGTCCTGTTGATTATACTGATTTACAAACTCAGCCGTTTTAATTGAACTGTGAGACTTAAATGATATTTTCCACTGTTAATTGGGCTAAGCACTACTATTTTTATTGATGCCCGAAGGGCTTATGATATTTCCTGGACTGAGTGAGGCCGAGGGCCATACGTGAGAATATGTTGAGTGATGTGAGGAGGCTTTTAGGCCTCGAGTATTATGTGAGGAGGCTTTCAGGCCTCGAGTGTGATGTAAGAAGGATTTCAGTCCTTGTTTATATGCCACGAGGTGGCTTGATATAGCGCTTGGGCTGTAGGATCCCCTTCGGAGTCTGCACCCCCACAGTGAGCATGGGTACCTATATGGATCGGGGTGTACGTCGCAACGAGATATGGATCGAGCTGCACGCTTCAGCGATATGTGGATCGGGCTGCATGCCACAGTGATATGTGGATCGGGCTGCTCGCCGTATCGGTTACTATATGATACTATTCTGAGAGTGATCTGATAGAGGGAGTCCGAGGGGTTGGTACAGTTTGAGAAATTGCCCGAGAGGCAAACTTTATGTGCTCATCTTGCATACTTATTTGCCTTTTTCATGTTATATTGTGGTATTTGTGTCGGAGGGGCGGATTTTCTGTGCTTATCAGCACTATCTATTTTGAAATCGTTTCCGTAATTATTGAAAAGATCATTTTCAAAATAGATTTGAACCGAGCCAAGGTATTTCTAAGGATTTCACAGATTTTACTGTTTTCTCAGAAAAAAATTGTACCGGCTTCTATACAGCATGTTGGTTGCTTTACGTGATTTCTTGCTGCTCAGTTATTATTTACTTTTATTACTCACTGAGGTTGAGTACTCACTTTACTCCATGCACCTCGCGTGCAGTTGTAGGTATTTATTCACCTGGTAGCGGGTATTGACTGCGTAGAGGCAGAGTTGTAGAGGTTTTAGCGAAGTGACTGCCAGCGTTCGCAGCACCCCTGTCTTTCTATGTTATTCACTATTACTGTTCAGCGTATTTGTAGACTTGTAAGGTGAAATTATATTCTTATAGATGTTAGTGACTTGTGACACCCCGGTTTGGGTTGTGTTTGGTTGTACTTCCGCTAAGTAATCTTATTGAATCATCTTTAAAACTGTTTATTCATGTTTATCTATTTTTAAAAGAGGCAAATAGGGTTGGTTGGCTAGCCTTGTCTTCAGGAGAGGCGCCATCACGACCGCAGCGGAGTTTGGGTCTTGATAATAAAACCCCAGAAATTTTGTTACCTTAAAATTGAGAAGACTGTGTAGAATGAAAGAAAATTCACTGCATATGTATTTGGATTTTCCGGGATAATCTTGTGAAAATCCTGCTAATAAATTGTAGCCGCAAGACTTTCTTTAAAAGCTTGGTTCTGACGAAGAATGAAACTTACATATCAAATTCAAGCACAAATGAAGTTTAGTTTTATGACTTGAAGATGAAACTAGCTTAGACGATAAAAGGGATTAAAGCTGGATCGTACTGTGTCGAATTCATTTGTTTGAGAACAAAAAAGATGACCGGAAATTATTACCATTAGCTAATACATCTTATTACAAATAAAAATTGTGCTAGGATATTTTTGTGACCTTAATATAAAACTCAATGTTGCAGTTCGAGTATAGTTTCTGTTGTTAGCACTTAGCAATGGTAGTACATTGCGCGATATGTGGTAACTACATGTCACAAGTTTGGATCCTAGATGGTGAAACAACACTTGTATCTAAGTGGTGATGAAGAGTAGAGAGACAGCCCATTATCCTCTAAAGCTGGTGTGACGGATTTCTTGGTTCTCAAAGGGAAAAAAAGGTTCTATTGTTGTTTAAAGCTGAGTGGCTGAAAATTCTGAAGATATCTGGAGATAGTAGAGTATTTCATATGAAAATGGAGAGATGTATATTCTGAAAAATTCTTTGTTTATTGCATAAAAAAGAGGGACAAAGTAATTCTGATGTTGGTGTCTCCATTTTATGCTTTGGTCAGCTTATTTCATTCCTTGTTTCGTTTCCTCGCTACGTTACCTTCTATAAATTTTTTTATTTTCATAAATCATATAGAATTCCATTTTGACGTACTGTATCTGTGAGGGTATCATAAACTTACTTTTTGGGACCTTTGTGATCATATTCATCCTTGGAGTTGAAAATTTTATGCATCCAATACCTGTTGGCAATTGCTATTGGGTGATCTTCCATTTGCTTTTATAGTTATACTGCCAATAGTTGGCCTTTTAATGTTACTTTCACTGAAGAGTTTCTGTACTCTGATTTCTCTGCTAATTTATTTTTTCTAGTATTCGAAGGTGTCCAAAGCGCGATGAGCTAAAACTTCCTCGTGAAGGAGCTGCTTTCTGGTTTGTAGCTATGATCATTCTCTTTATGAATTATTTTGTAGCTACGACCATTCTCTTATATCTTCTCCATCTTTCATTAATCTAGCTGAAACTTAATTTTGGGATTACTGATATGTATAACTTATATCATAGCTGAAACCATTAATATGTAAGAAATCTTTTCTTTTTTTGGTAATAGCTTGTACATAGGATATATAAGTTCGGTATAGTTTTTGTGATACAAGATAGAAGGGATAATGGTGTACTCGCTGCTTCTTAAAGATTTGATGTGTGCATAACCTCTGCACCTTTTACGCTATGTTTGCAAAATTTTTGTAACAGGACTATTTTTTTCATTGTTAACTAGATTTTCTATTTGTATAAGTTGTTCAATGTCAAAAACTTAGGTTCAGTGGTGGAAACCGGAACAATGAAGGACATTATAAAACTGCAGCTATTAGACAAAAAGTTATAAGGACCGCACCTATCTATCCGAGAGACCAAAATAAAGTGGAACTTCAAAAATTATCTACAGTTGTGAACCAAAAAGGAAAAGTTATCTTTATAGACACTAGCTTGATAATGCTTCTTGTCAGCACGCATAATTGTTTCAATGCATCTTGGACCTCTCACAAGTCTGTCCCCTTGAAGGCAAATTATCTTCTCTGGCAACTAAAACTTTAGGAGAAAAAAATGAAGCCTCACCTAGCAACGATCGGCTATATTACTTCATTTACTCTGACATTTGTTTGTTCTTCAAGGTTTGTCGTTATGACCTACCAAAGTCAAGTCTTGGCACATTCTTGAGTCTAAGACATGTTGAAGCCAGTGAAACATAAGGGGGAGTTTCCTTAATAAGATATTGCAGCTGCTCTATGTATGTAATACCCTTCTATGTTGCTAAGATTTTGTGAAATTGTTCTTGCTTGATCTGCTGCTATATATCAAGAAATCATCTTGTACATGGCTCTTAATTGCACTTCTCATTTGTTTGATGGCATGTTTTGCCATGGTTTCAAGTGTTTTAGATTTTTTCTTGGATGAAATTGGTGGAATAGCAAATTAAATGAAAACCTAAAGGGGGCTAGCAATTATGGTCTCCTTTCTATTAAATGGATAACGTAGAGAATTATAGATCAAGTTCCTTTTCAGACAGACTATGACCTCTTCTTTGTCCTCGAATTATGTACGGATTAATAGTTTATGACTAAGCTGTTAATTCTTTTTCTCCATCTGTATGTAGATTCCTTCATTCTGCAGAGCAAATAAATATATTTTTATGTTTTCTTAGCCTTTTTGTATCATTTTAAAATGACAACACCATCATGTATCTACTACGTAGTTTGTGAATCTCTAAACTTTTATTTTTAGAAAATAATTAAATTGGTATCCAGTTGAAATGTTCAAGTTGATTAATTTGACAATTTAAAAGTGAATGTCCATGCATCTCTGAAGTGAAGTTCCTAATGTTGTTTATTTATGATGTACGTCGATTTGTCTTATTAGTTTGTTTTGTCCGTTGGAGGCTTAACTGTTATGAAATTTGACATTTGAGTAGAACACTTGATATGTTAAAAAATGCTGGATCAACTTTTTATTTCCTTCTGCAAAGCTGATTTTCACTTTTCTGCCAGTTATTTACGGATAGTAATGTTCAATTTGGGGTGGGTTCAGTTTTGCTTTCACATAAATACACATATATTATTTTCTTTTTTATGACAGAGAGCTTCTGGCCCAGTTGCTAGCTATATTGAACATTCTCATGTAATCAGAAATGACTCTTCTCATGATAATATTTTCGTTGACCGAACCTTGCTTGTATGTAAGCACACAAAACTGTGTAGAACCTGAATTGGCTATGGTAATTGGGCCCGGACACAACCCGGGCTAATCCAACTAGTACATAAAAAAGTTCTAAATACATTCAATTAGCTATTCTAACTGGCCTGGGATTATCCCTAAACGTCATGTTGTTCAAAATCAAGACATTCCCTGAATAATATAATCAGGACTATAACTTGGATAACTGTGTAATAGGCCGAAGTATTTTATACACCTATTAATTATAGTAGGAGATTGGAGAACTAATTTATTTTTATAGCTATTGGGTCAAATACTAAGTTAGTGGAAAGAAATTGATGATAATATATAAGATAGAATATTATAATTAGGCGTACTAGTAAGAAATATAATAATACTAATAATAATATAAATAAAGTAGTGGGCTCAAATTCCACATCTGATATACCACACGTTTAGGACATAAAAGTTTAAAGTGGGGTAAACTTTCTCACTGAAATTTTGTGGAGAAAAAGGCTATATAATCAGGTATTTTGATCAACCTTCGTACAATGATATACATGGTATTAGATTTACAGTGAAGTATTAATTAGTATGTTTATTGAAATAGGCTAATGATTAGGAGGAGACAAGGGAATAGTTGGGCAATGATCATGAGTTAGTAGAATGAATAATGATATTGAATTTTTGTTATAGAAATTGAGGTAATTCGTTCTCTGTCCTTAAATTGAGAATAATTAATAACTATGTAACGATTCGACCGGTCGTTTTGAGCTCTAGCACGCCGTTCAGCATTATGAGGCCGCGAGCAGCTTCATTTCACGTATTATGACTTGTACGCGTGGTCAGAATTGAATTTCGGGAAGTTCGGAGTGGATTTGGAAAGAAAATTCTCATTTCGGAAGCCTTAAGTTGAAATAATTGACTAGGATTGGATTTTTGAGTAAACGACCTCGAAATCAGGATTCGAAGGTTCCAGCAGGTTCGTATGATTATTTCGGACTTGGACATATACCTGAATCGGGTTTTGGGTAACCCGGGAGTGTTTTGGCGCCTATTGTAGAAGTTAGCATTTTGGAAGAAATTTCGTACGTTTGGGTTGAAGTGCATTTCAGTATTATCGATGTCCATTTGGGATTCCGAGTTTGGGAGTAGTTCCATATGGTGATTCTAGAGTTGGGAGCGCGATTAGAAGTGAATTCGGAGGTCCGTGAGTCATTTTGGAGTCATTTGGCTAAAGATAGAAATTTAAAGGTTTTTAAGAAGCTTGACCGGATGTGGACATTTTAATATCAGGGTCGGAATTCGATTCCGGAAGTTGGAGTAGGTTCCTAAAGTCGAATATGACTTGCGTGCAAAATTTGAAGTCAATCGGACGTGATTTGATAGGTTTAAACATCAAAAGTAGAAGTTTGAAATTTTAAAGTTCATAAGGCTTGGATTGGAGGTCGATTCGTGGTTTTAGCATTGTTCTCTATGATTTGTGGCCTCAAGCAAGTCTGTAATGTGTTTTGAGACTAGTTGGTATGATTAGTAGGGGTCCCGAGGGCCTCGGGTGGATTCCGGGCTGTTAACGGATAAAAAATGAGATTTTTGGAAGGCCAAAGTTGCTGGTTGTTGTCATAACTGCATCTGCAAGAATTGGGCCGTAGGTGCAGAGCCGCAGATGGAGTCGAGAAGCCGCAAAAGTGGAACCACACCTGCGGCGGTTGAATCGCAGAAGTGGAAAAGGGGAGCCTCGAGGGAACCGCAGAAGCGGTAGATTGGCTCGCACCTGCGGAACCGTAGAAGAGGTCAAGGGACCGCAGGTGCGGAAAGTGCTGGAGGCAAAAGGGCGTTTTAAAAATCGGGATTTGGCCATCTTCTCTCATATTTTCTTGGCTTTGGGGTAATTTTTGAGAGCTTCAAGAGGGGATTTTCACCATCAACGATAAGGTAATCTATCCCCACCTATCTTTAGTTAAATACATTGATTATGTACGGATTTGAGCATGAAAATAATAGAAAACTGGGAGTTTGAGGTAAAACCTAGAAAATTGATATTCTTGGAATTTGACCACGATTTTAGGTATGGAGTTGAGAGTAAATTATATATTTGAGTTTGTGGAGTTATGGGTAAGATTAAACTTTAAAAAATTTCGGAATCCGGGCACGTGGGCCCGAGGGCATTTTTGTTAACTTTTTGATCGGGGTTAGGAATTATTATATATTGGATTGTAATGAGTAATTGAGCATATATTAATGTATTTTCATAATTAATGGCTAGCTTTGGAGAGTTGAGCATCAATTTGAGTGTTCGGAGGGGCGTTGAATGCTAGTTATGGATCTTCAGAGCGAGGTGAGTGTCCTTTCTAACCTTATAAGAGGGAATTGTCCCAGAGGTGAATTAACTGGTTATGTGCTCCTATTTGTGGGGTCTACGTATGCACGAGGTGACGAGAGTCCGTGCGTAGCTACTATTATGTTATCGTCCGGGTAGTCTAGGACCCAAAAGCATGTTGTACTTGGAATATTTGTAATGTTATTGACAATTTAAATTGCTTAAAACCCTATTGAATTGGAAAATGAATTTCTAAAAGGGTTAAACTTCATTTTCTTAAATCGTTAAAAGAGAATTGGCTATCATTTGGATAAATGTTCCCCGATAAATTCTTGATTTGCTGTTTGAGAATGTAATTTTATTTGTACCTGCGTCGCATGCAAGGTTCGCGAGCAAGATGATTGTTTATTTGAATGTGTCCGTATCGCATGTATGGTTCGCGAGCGGGGTAATAAATGCATCTATGGTTCGTGTCATTCGACCATCGGTAGTGCACATTTACATTTATGTTGGATCGGGTTGTACGACCTCGGCATGATTTGTGTATGCTTGTATTGCTGCCTTGAACTTATTAAAGTTGTTATTGCCTTTTTATGGCTTGAGAATATTTGTATAAATGATGAAAATGGATTTGGAAAATTTCCTATAAAAGAAATAATTGTTTATTTGTTTCATCCTACTGGATTAAAAATCATGTTTATAAAAATCCACGATTTAATATATTATTGATAATACATTATTGGACCACTAGTAAGTGTCGAAGTCGACCTCTCGTCTCTACTTCTTCGATATTAGACAGGATACTTACTGAGTACACATTCTTTTCGTACTCATGCTACACTTGCTGCGCATTTTTGTTACACAAGCACATGTACTTCTAGTGGCCTATTGAGCGTAGCAGCATGGATGATACAGGGATTAGGCAGGCTGCATTCCTCGAGGCGACCCGCAGCTAATATAGTCTCTTTCTGTGAATTGTGTTTACTTTCTGTCCAATTTGTATTCCGGACGAATGTTGTATTGTATTGTTTCTTAGAAATAGCTCATGCACTTATGATACCGGGTTCTAGGGATGTCTATGAGTTTATTCAGAATTTTAAGAGTTGTTAAATGTTCCCTCGCTTATTTAGTAAAAATATAGATCGTGTTGTTTAAATGTAATAAAGAGTAATTTTGGAAATATTTAAAAGCAGAAGTTAATTAAGTATTTTGGTTGGCTTGCCTGACAGCGGTGTCCAGCGCCATAACGACCCTAAGCGGATTTTGGGTCGTGACAACATGGTATCAGATCACTAGGTTCCCTTAGGTCTCACGAGTCATGAGCAACTCTAATACAGTCTCGCGGATTGGTACAGAGATGTCTATACTTATCTTCGGGAGGCTAAAGGGCTATTAGGAGTACTTCCCTTCTTGATTCCTCATCGTGCGGTTTGATTCTCTTGAGGCCGATGCCCTTGTTTCCTTCCTACTCAATCTTACGCGATGCGAACCGCTGGTTATGAATCGAGTATTGCAGGATTGTAATGGTACTACGAATGGAGCGCGAGGTGCTTTTCCCTGCGGGGTTGTTTGATTTATTATCGTCGCCTAGTGTAAGGATATTGTGTTGTTTCAGCTCAGTAACAGTATTTTTGAGAGCTTTGAGGCTAAGCACAAGTTTCCATGATGCTTATATATGATTGTTCCACAGTATTGATATGATGGTAGAATGTTTGCCTATGTGTCGGGGCGGTGAATAACGTGAAGGGAGGTTTACTCAGTGCATAATTCAGAGATTCAGTATTTTACTTCCAACGGAGGAAGGACAATCGGACTAAGAATGTGCAGATTTGGGATTGATAGAGTAACGAGATTTGGATTTGTGAGTGTGGTAGAGTTTTCTTCTATCACAAAGTGTCGTTGTCCCTATTGAATGTACTAAGTTTGTCGGTGTTATGATCTTCTACAATTCGCCTTTCAAGCAGGATATTATGAGACATCATTGAAAAAGCGACTGTCAGAGATTGCGGGGTGTGATGATTCAGGATGGAATATGTGTTTCTAATGTCAATGGCGGGAAAGCTGATCCTCGGAAAGGTGTAAAGCTAATAGTTGTATGTTGGTTCAGGTGCTATCGAGATGGGTTTTTATCTAAGGCATCGGCGGAGTAGCAAAAAATGAGGAACGACATATGGGAAGTGTCATGCGGGGGATAAACCCCTAGAAGGCTAAGTGTAAGAAGTGGAGGTCGAGTGGTTTCTTAAAGAAGTGAGTTCTTCCAAAGTGGGAGAGCGATAGAGTAGTATCTGGATTTGGTGGCTGGGTCTACGGACTTAATTTGAAATATCGGCTATTTCAGCGGGAGATTTGATATGACAAAAAGGGGTTGTTTGATATGAAGGAAGAATACAACCTAACATTGAGTTGGAAGGATAATGCCGCGCATTTAATTTATGTCCACGGGGAGTGAATGGACTGTGCAGCTAGGAAGTGAGCTCGAGCTCAGGTGGGTTATTCCCTATGAGCAAGTTAGTGGTCGCGTGGTTGGCGAAGCTTCTGCGAAGAATTATAATGGTTATACCGCAAAGAGATTGATCATGCGAATGTGGTTGACGATTCAGAGTATAAAAATGGGTTTTACAGAAAGATTTTGAGAATTTTTGCGGTTAATTGCATAAGGTTATGTCAATAAGATATAAAGAATCTTGGTGAATTCTAAAGTTGTGTAATAGTGGCTTCAAGCTAAGTGGGAGAGTCCTACAGCCTACAATTGGGTTGTATGGTTATCTTCTTGCGAGGTTTTGGGTTATTAGTATATTGAGGGGATATGTCAGCAATGGGGAAAGAACGTAAGTGGTAAATCGAGCAAGAGAATTGATAAATGTGTGTTATAGTTGGCCTTATTGACTCATGTTCAGACTTGGGGAAGGATTCAGGATTTATGCCTTGCATAAGCGTGGGTTTCAAGGGAAGTGATTCTACCGGGTGCTTCGTCGAGAGGGTATGCTTGTGCTAGAAGAATCATTGAATTGATTATATTCGGGCCAAGTCAGAGCGGGTGACTCTCAACAACGGTCCTAGTGAATTCAAAAAGGGTAAGGTTTGGTGCCTAACGATTTCGAGCTTATAGGTGCAATTAAGAATCGAGTTTGTAACGGCTTATAAGAAGGTGCCCAGAATGTTGTATGATGTTTTGACCTGCAGTGTAGCGATTGAGAGGTCTGAAATGGTTCGGGAAATTTGAGACAACATGGTCTCGTAATTCGCGGTCACTCAGGATGAGTGCGGGTGGAGTGTGTTATGTGTTGAATAGAGTTATTATTTCTAAGGTAATCAAGGATAAATTGGAGGAAGATAGGTTGGTTAGCAATAGTTGAAATGGAATATTGGTGATAATGATCAGTTCCTTCAACGTGATCAAGATATGCAAGTGAGTTGTGTCAGTATGTATGAGGCTTGTCGACCACTGCAATCAATGTTATTTAGAAGTATCCTACTGTTATGACCTGTTATGTATAGGCAGATCCCGGAAGGGCTGTGGTTCCTTAGAACACTACTTAGAGATTTGCATATACTACGATTATGAGAATTTACCCGTGTGTTTCTAGGGTTCTATTGGAATGAGTGAATAAAAAGTTTGTATATGATGAAGTGTTAAGCTATTAGTGGTTCTGGAGTTATGATGAAAATCGTGTTCTATCGCATATTGGCATGTTGGGTGCATAAAGTGATATGGAATTTGAGGTGAGGATCAAGGTTGCAGTTGGGTGTTGACAAGGATGTCACGAGCTCGGATGAGCAGGAAAGGAGTCTCGATGTTTAAAGTAAGCTGGTATTGTCTTCAGTATCACCTGAGATTGGTGTTTTGTGAAAAGGCTTTGCATCCTGGTTAAGGATCCTTGATTTCTTTTCAGCGTGAGTACGGTCGGTGGTTTGGATTAGCATACTTGTTATCTGTTACGAAAGGTTGTGGGAACGTGCCCACGTGAGGGTTGTATAAGATTGGTAGGTAGCCATTTGATTGATCGAAGAGTTAAACCAAGTATGAAGATTGTAGTGATATCGTTAAATTGAGAATTTTTGAATAGAGGGCACTCGGTTTATTGGGTCATAGGACGTGGAGGATTACTCTGGTTATGATGGTTGTTCTTATGTGTTATGAGAGAAGGGGGAGTTATTATGGAACATTTAAAGGTTATTATCTTAGTTCAGTGCGATCAGAATCAGTTTGAGGTATGTGGATGGATTCAAATGTGAATATGGACTCTATATCAGGCCAGATGTGTTTCAGTAATGCGATCCTTATGCAATAGTATTCAGGGTGTTATTTCGTCGCCAGTTATTCCACGTAATGATATATTATGCCATCTGAGTTGTGAGACGGCTTGGTGAGTCGCTTATGTGTTGAGGTTCCGCGTAGAGATGATGTTATACGAGCAAAATGGCTCTTGAGATTCAGATCGTATATCGCACCTCAGTTATGCTTGAGTTTTGTAGCTTATAGCATTGTATGTCTCCCCAGGGCTGGTATTATGAACTTAGTGTGCTTGTGACCGTTATTTGGTATCTTTTTGTAATGAGCAATCTAGATCGATATGTACCTCATTATGCGGATTTCATATGTGGATCGGGTGGCACGCCGCCAAGGGTATGTTGTTTGGAGCAGGTTGCGTGCCGGAATAGTATAATGTTGAGTACCATTCCCTATATCTATTTTTATGTGTTTTGTTTCCTATTTTTCTGAGGAAGACTCTTATTAGCTGTGTGCCCGCATCATATGTATGATTCGTGAGCGGGGTGTCAGTTCAATTATGTTGATCGCGTTGCATGTATGATTCGCGAGCGGGGTAATTGGATTTCCTTTTCAGAGTTTGTTTTCCTTGTATCACGTTCGAATTGATAGCCTATTAGCATATTGTGGCAATATATGAGACTTTGATTATGTCGTGGGTGGCTTGTTGCCTGAGTAGTTCATACTGAGTGAGATGAGATTATTGGATTTAGGATCAGTGCAATCTGATTATATGAAGTATATTAAGGAGCTAAGACCATTATTTGGTTTAGGATGAGGTGATGGTTCTTGTCAGGAGTATAGACCCAAAGATTTGTTGATTCGGCACTTGGTTATGAATTTCTACACATCTCTTCCGTCGTGGTGGTTATTGAAAGAGTTAGAGCAAGACATATGTAGGTCATGAGATGCAATGGGAACATTAGATTCGTGGAATGCCGATTTATTCGATCAGAGAATGCTATTGTGGTCCTGTGAGTAAAGTGGTGCAAGGTGTGATTCAGCTAAGGTACGCAGTCATGTTTTGGATGCTGCGTGTAGTTATTGATATGGTGAGCGTATGTTGGAACATACCTAGCAGAGAATTCCAGATGATGAAATTGGGCTGTAAGACTTATTTACTTAAGAGAAAAAGGACATCTTCAGATTGATCGAGCTAGGGTGCCCAGCTGAGTTATGGTAGCACAGGTAGGTGCTCGAGGTGTTAAACAGTAAATTTGGACAACCCCAGCACAACTCTTAGCACATTCGAGGACGAACATATGTTTAAGTGGGAGAGAATGTAACGACCCGACCGGTCATTTTGAGCTCTAGCGCACTGTTCGGCAGTGTAAGGCCACGATCAACTTCATTTTAGGTATTATGACTTGTACGCGTGGTCGGAATTAAATTTCAGGAAGTTCGGAGTGGATTTGGAAAGAGAATTCTTATTTCAGAAGCTTTAAGTTGAAAGAATTGACTAGGATTGGATTTTTTATTAAACGACTTCATAATCAGGATTCGAAGGTTCCATCAGGTTCGTATGATGATTTTGGACTTGAGCGTATGTCCAGATCGGGTTTTGGGTAACTCGGGAGCGTTTTGCGCCTATTGTGGAAGTTAATATTTTGGAAGAAATTTTTTAAGTTTAGGTTGAAGTGCATTTCAGTATTATCGATCTCCGTTTGGGATTCCGAGTCTAAGAGTAGCTCCGTATGGTAATTCTAGAGTTGGGAGTGCGATCAGAAGTGAATTCAGAGGTCCGTGGGTCATTTTGGAGTCGTTTGGTTAAAGATAGAAATTTGAATATTTTTGAGAAGCTTGACCGGATGTGGACTTTTTGATATCGGGGTCGGAATCCGAAGTTGGAGTAGGTCCCTAATGTCGAATATGACTTGCGTGCAAAATTTGAAGTCAATCGGACGTGATTTGATAGGTTTAAACATCGAAAGTAGAAGTTTGAAACTTTAAAGTTCATAAGGCTTGGATTGGAGGTCGATTCATGGTTTTAGCGTTGTTTGCTATGATTTGAGACCTCGAGTAAGTCCGTAATGTGTTTTGGACTGATTGGTATGATTAGTAGGGGTCCCGAGGGCTTCGGGTGGATTCCGGGCGGTTAACGGATCGAAAATGAGATTTTTGGAAGGTGAAGTTGCTGGTTGTTGTCATAACAGCACCTGCGAGATCTGAGTCGTAGGTGCGGAGCCGCAGAAGCGGCCAGAGCAGACACAGATGCGGTTTGGACCTAAGTGAAGGGAACCGCAGATGCGGTCAAAAAGCCACTGAAGCGGAACCGCACCTGCGGCAGTTGAATCGCAGAAGCGGAAAAGGGGAGCATGGAGGGAACCACAGAAGCGGTAGATTGGCTCGCACCTGCGGAACCGCAGAAGCGGTGAAGGGACCGCACGTGCGAAAAGTGCTGTAGCCAAAAGGGTATTTTAAAAATCGGGATTTGGCCATCTTCTCTCATATTTTCTTGGCTTTATTTTGGAGAGCTTCAAGAGGGGATTTTCACCATCAACAATAAGGTAATCTATTTCCAACCTATCTTGAGTTAAATACATTAATTATGTACGGATTTGAGCATGAAAATTGTAGAAAACTCGGAGTTTGAGCGAAAACCTAGAAAATTAATATTCTTAAAATTTGACCACGATTTTGGGTATGGAATTGGGAGTAAATTATATATTTGAGTTCGTGTAGTTATGGGTAATTTTAACCTTTGAAAATTTTTGGAATCCAGGCACGTGGGCCCGAGGGCATTTTGGTCAACTTTTTGATCGGGGTTAGAAATTATTATATATTGGATTGTAATAAGTAATTGAGAATATATTAATGTATTTGCATAATTATTGGCTAGCTTTGGAGCGTTGAACATCAATTTGAGTCTTTGGAAGGGCGTGGAATGCCGGTTATGGATCTTCGGAGCGAAGTGAGTCTCCTTTCAAACCTTGTAAGAGGGAATTGTCCCCATAGGTGAATTAACTATTTATATGCTCCTATTTGTGGGGACTACATACGCACGAGGTGTCGAGAGTCCGTGTGTAGCTACTATTATGTTATTGTCCGGGTAGTCTAGGACCCAAAAGCATGTTATACCTGGAATATTTATAATGCTATTGACAATTTGAATTGCTTAAATCCTATCGAATTATTAAATAAATTTCTACAAGGGTTAAACTTCGTTTTCTTAAATCGTTAAAAGAGAATTGGCTATCATTTTGATAAATGTTCCCTATAAATTCTTAATTTGCAGTTTGATCATGTAATTTTATGTATACCTGCGTCGCATGTAAGGTTCGCGAGCAGGATGACTATTTATTTAAATTTGACCGCTTCACATGTATGGTTCGCGAGCGGGGTAATAGATGCATCTATGGTTCGTGTTGTTCGACCCTCGGCAGTGCACATTTTATATTTATGTTGGATTGGGTCGTACGACCTCGACATGATTTTTGCATGCTTGTATTGCTACCTTGAACTTATTAAAGTTGTTATTGCCTTTTTCTGGCTTAAGAATATTTGTATAAATGATGAAAAGGGATTTGGACAATTTCCTATAAAAGAAATAATTGTTTATTTGTTTCATCCAATTGGATTAAAAAACATATTTATAAAAATCCACGATTTAATGTAATATTGATAACACATTATTGGACCACTAGTAAGTGTCGAAATCGACCTCTCGTCTCTACTTCTTCGAGATTAGACGAGATACTTACTGAGTACAGTTGTTTTTGTACTCATGCTACACTTGATGTGCATTTTTGTTGCACAGGCACATGTACTTCTAGTGAGCTATTGAGCGTAGTAGCATGGATGATATGGGGACTAGGTGAGCTGCATTCCTCGAGGCGACCCACAGCTAGTATAGTCTCTTTCTGTGAATTGTATTTACTTTCTGTCCAATTTGTATTCCGGAAGATGTTGTATTGCATTGTTTCTTATAAATAGCTCATGCACTTGCGACACCGGGTTCTGACGATGTCTATGGGTTTATTTAGAATTTTAAGAGTTGTTAAATGTTCCATAGCTTATTTAGTAAAAATCTACATCGTGTTGTTTAAATGTAATAAAGAATGATTTTGGAAATATTTAAAACAAGAAGTTAATTAAGTATTTTGGTTGGCTTACCTGGCAGCGGTGTCCGGCGCCATCACGCCCCTGAGTGAATTTTGGATCGTGACAAACTAATAATTAGAGGACAAAAATTTCGCCATGATTGAGAATTGAAATAGTTAAGGTACATAGTCTTAACTATCTAGTGGGTGAACAAAAAGGCTATGTCAATTAAATTGAAATCTTACTTCACGTGTTTAGCTTATTGAATGGAGTGGTAATTCTTATTGTATATTATAATCATTAGAGTAATTATTGGGAGGCAAAATAACTTCTTACTGATGGAGTAATTAGTAGAATTATACATTATATATTAGATTTTGAAAGCACTGTTCCGCAACCTTTGCTCCGCTAAAGTGCTTCTTTAGACATTTAATTGAATACATGTTTTTATTAATCGGTGTGAATGATCCGGCCGGTCTTTTTAAGAATTAACGCACCGATCCCCTATTAACTACTTTCTCCGTTTTGATTTGCCGGGATGTTCGATTTTAAGTTTCGGAGAGTTTTTGGACACTTAGTCCCTAAATGAGAGATTAAGTAGTAGAAAGTTGACCGTGGTTGGAACAGGGTGAAGAGGGGTCTCGGAATGGAAATATGATGGTTCCGTTAGCTCCGTTAAGTGATTTCGGTCTTAGGGGCGTGTTCAGATTGTGTTTTGGAGGTCCGTAGCTAATTTAGGCTTGAAATGTCGAAAGGTCAAACTTTGAAGTTTCCGGTTCGATAGTGAGATTTTTATCCGAGGGTTGGAATAGAATTTCGGAAGTAAGAGTAGCTCCGTAGTGTTGAATGTGACGTGTGTGCGAAATTTAAGGTCATTCGGACGAGGTTTGTTAGACTTTTTTTATCGAAAGCGTATTTTTAGAGTTTTTGAAATTCTTAGGCTTGAATTCGATAAGAAATAGGTGTTTTGATGTTGTTTTGAGCATTCCGAAGATTAGAACAAGTTTGAATGAAGCTATGGAATATGTTGGTAGGTTTGGTTGAGGTCCCGGGGGCCTCAGGATGATTTCGGATGGTTGGCGGAAGGTTTTGGAATGGTTTGAAGTAGCTGAAGATGCTAGTTTTCTGTCATAACCTCACCTACGATTTGGATTCCGTGAGTGCGGAGCCGTAGAAGCAAAATTTCAACCACAGAATCGGAAATTGGTGGAAAGTCCAGCAGGGGCCGCAAGTGCGAGAAGGATATCGCACCTGCGATACCGCAGGTGCAGAAAATGTGTCGTAGAAGTAGATTTTTGGAACGTTAGTGAGTTTCGCAGATGCAGTCGACTCTCCACAGAAGCGGGACCGCATGTGCGGTCCCTTGACTGCAGAAGCGGAACAATTGGGCAGAAAAGAGGACAGAACCAAGGGTTTGTTCAAAAACTTAAAAAAATTGATTTGGGAGCTCGTGATAGGTGATTGTGAGAGGGATTTTCACATGGGTGTTTTGGGTAAGTGATTCTTACTCGTTTTTTATTGTTTTCCGCGAATCTATACTTAAATTCATCCTTTAAATTCGAATTTGGGGGGGGGGGGGAAATTTGAAGAAAAGTTCGAAAAGGTTCTTAGACCTAACAATTGAATTTAGATCACGATTTTGACGTCGGATTGGGATAATTTTTATATAAATGAACTCGTGAGAGTGTGAGAATTCTAGAAATGTAAATTTTACCCGATTTCGAGATGTGGCCTCGAGGGGAATTTTGGTCATTTTACATAATTTTGCGTATTAGCTTAGAATTTATTTGTAGCATCAGTTACATGAAGTTTTATTTACATTATGAAATTGAATTGAATATATTTGGTCCATTTGGAGTCGAGTACTCGTGGCAAAAACGTAGTTTCGGGTTGATTATTGAGCCAGTTCGAGGTAAGTGGCTTTGCTAACCTTGTGTGGGGGACCTTCCCCTTAGGATTTGATATATTTGATAATTGAAATGCCTTGTACGTGAGGTGACGAGTGCAGAATTGTGCTAATTATTGGAAATCCGGTTTTCATGAAGTAATTACTAGTATGTTTTCTTTTCATGTTTTATTAGTTGCACTATTAAGCATGTTGTTAGCTTCATAAAGCATGTCTAAGTGAATCAATTGGCTTACTTGCTCAAACTGTTTTATTTGAATTTTGTGCAGCATGCTAGGCTAGACTATTTGTTTGTCTTAATATGAAGATTGACATTTTTAAGTATTTCTCCTGTTGCTGTTGTGTATTTATATTGGGCCTATGGATGTGGGATTCTGGTAGCTCCCCCTTGTCTGTTTACATTTGGGACTACGGATACGGGATTCCGATAGATCCCCCTGCAAAGTTTTATGGAACTACGGGAATATACCCGATAGACTCCCCTAGTATTGGTTATTTATGTTTGGGACTACAGAACGGGATTTCGGTAGATCCCCACATACTATGAGCTGGACTACGGGACGGTATCCCGAGAGAATTATTGGATATGTATATTTGGGACTACAGGACGGTATCCTGGAAGATCCTCGATTGATATTATTGGAGTTGAGTTGTATTTCCTTATGTGTTTATGTTGTGTTTGTATAGTCGTTGATGTCCTTTATATCCTGTGTTACTTTCACTGTTGCACTTATTTATATTGTTCTGTTCTACACTATCGAACTTTATCTTTTATTTAACTTCAGTAGGGCCCTTACCTTCCTCGCCACTACTCAATCGAGATTATGCTTGGCACTTATTGAGTACCGCTGTGGTGCACTCATGCCCTTTCTGTGCATATTTTTCATGTGCAGATCCAGGTACTTCGACTCAGTCCTATCACCTTTGAGGCGAGGCGACTGCTATAGAGGCTTCGAGGTATATTTGTCGCATACGCAGACCGATGAGTCCCTTTCTATTCTTGCTATTTAGTATTAGCCCTTCTGTATTTCCGTTCTTGTTAGACATTCTGGAGTTAGAGCTATGTAGTATCCTTAGCTTGTGATTTGTGGGTTTCCGGGTCTTGGATATATATCTATTGGTTTTTGAGAGTTAAATATTGTGTATGCCGAGCAACACATTTAAATGTTGTTTATTAATTTATTCCTATTTTAATTTGTTTTACTTCCGTAAATTTGGTTTTTCTTCTGCAATTTAGGCTTATCTAGTCGTAGAGACTAGGTGCCGTCATGATGGTTCACGGAGGGCGAACCGGGATCGTGACAAGTTGCTATCAGAGCTCTAGGTTCATAGGAGTCATGAATCACAAGCTGGTTTATTTGAGTCTCGTTGATCGGTACGGAGACATCTGTACTTATCTACGAGAGGCTATGTAAGTGTTAGGAAAATTTTCATTTTATTTGATTTCCTTGTCGTGTGAGATTTTGACATCACAATTTTAAACTTCTGTCTTCTATTCTCTCATAGATGGTGAGGACACGTGCTACCAAAGATGATCAGGCACCCGCGTCCCCTACTGCAGCCGTCAGAGGCCAGGGCCGGGGTAGATTCAGAGGACGCACACGCGGTGCAGCCAGAGCACCTGCGTGAGCTGCCAGCGAGGATCCACCAGAAGTGCCAATCGAAGTCCAGGCACCGGACATGCAGACTGCTACTACCACACCAGCACTTCAGGAGACTCTGGCACAGTTCATGAGCATGTACAACACTTTAGCTTAGGCAGGGTTGCTTACCCTTACTGCAGCTACATCCTAGGCTGGGGGAGGAGCACAGACTCCCGCCGCCCGCACTCGTAAGCAGTAAGTGCATATTGATCAGGTCCCAGAGATTATTCATGTGCAACATGTGGCCCCAGGCCATCCCGAGTACATGGCAGCGACTTCAAAGGATGAGCAGCAGAGACTTGAGAGGTTCAAGAAGTATGATCCTCCTGTATTCAGTGGGTTAGAATCAGAGGATGCCTTGGGATTTCTGGAGGAGTGCTACCGCATTCTCTGTACCATGGGTATATCAGGATCGAGCGGGGTTTCATTCACTACTTTCTAGCTTTGAGGAGCCGCTTATGAGTGGTGGTGCACCTATAAGTTAGACGGTCTGGACGAGGCTACTTCGCTGACTTGGACCTAGCTTTTAGATCTATTTCTCAGAGAGTTTGTTCCTCGGAGCCTATGAGATGCATGACATGTTGATTTTGAGCATTTGCACCAGGGTGCTATGACTATCTCAGAGTATGCTATCTGTTATACTATCCTTGTTAGACATGCACCGGCCTTGGTTTCTACTGTTTGTGAGAGGTTTCGCCGGTTTATTGAGAGGCTTATTCTCAGCATCAGGTGTAGCATGGCTCGTGAGTTGGAGATGGATATTCCTTATTAGCAGGTAGTGAGCATTGCTAGGAAGATTTAGGGTATGCATGCTAGGGAGAGAGAGGAGATGGAGGACAAGAGGTCTCAAGAGTCGAGCCATTATTCTGGTACCCGTTCCCCAGCTGCAGATTGTCATGGTAGGGGTTATATGAGTTGCCCTATTCATTCAGCTCTTCCAGCAGCCAGTGGTATTCCAGCTCCTCCTAGGCCTCAGGAGCCTTGTTGTGCACCTTCAGTTTCTAGCACGCCTGCTACGCGGGGTGCTTTCAGAGGTTAGTCCTGCAAACGAGCCAGTCACAGCCACCACGTCCTCCCAAGGCTTGTTTTGAGTGTGGTGACACACGCCACATTGTGAGGGATTGCCCTAGACTTAGGAGGGGTGCACCTCCACAGACTTTTCAGCCACAGCGTGCCCCGCAAAGTTCTCAAGCTATGGTTACAGCTCCAGTTGCTACCCCACCTGCTCAGCTAGCTAGGGGTAGAGGTCGGGGAGGTAGAGGTCACCCTAGAGGGGGAGGCCAGGCCAGATACTATGCCCTTCATGCCCGTACTGAGGTTGTTGCCTCTAATTCTGTCATCATAGGTATTATACTGGTTTGTCACACATATGCATCGGTTCTATTCGATCCATGATCCACTTATTATTATGTGTTTTCTTATTTTACTCTGCATTTGGGTGTATCTCGGGATTCTTTGAGTCCCCCTGTTTATGTTTCTACTCCCGTTGGAGATTCTTTTGTTGTGGACCTCATTTATCGGTCGTGTTTAGTTGCTCTTAGTGGTTTTGAGACCAGAGCCGATTTATTGTTACTCAGCATGGTAGACTTTGATATTATCTTGGGCATGGATTGGTTGTCACTCCAGTATGTTATTCTTGATTGTCACGCCAAGAACATGACGCTGGCTATGCCAGGTGTTTCGCATGTTGAGTAGAGGGGTGCTTTAGATCTAAGGGTGTTAAACGGGTGGGTCGGGCCGGGCGGGGATGGGTTAGGATTTTTTGTACCCGTACGAGTTATGGTCTAGGCCGATTACAGGTTGGGGCTTACCGGATTTAACGGGTTCGGGTTCATCCGGGTAAAAATTACACTGTAAGGGTTATAAGTTGAGGGGGGCGTTCCGGGTTTAGTGTATTTTTTAATTTTTTTTTGTATTTTGTATAACTATTACAAGTTATATTAATAATTTGTATTAATATAAAGAATACAAGGAAGATGGAAAAATATTGCACTTATAAATGGCAAGTGCTACATTTATTTCAAAATTACAAAATTAAAGTTTGCATTTAAAAAGTAAATAAACAAAAAAATAGTAAAACTAAATTTTCCTGCATAATAAATTAATAATACTTCAAATTAATCTAACAAACTAAAACATTAAGCATAAATACGTCTAGTAATTTTAAAATAACACAAATTGTCTTAAAATCTTAAATACGAATTTCCGGAGGACGCTCAAGACAATACTTTATTAGAGTGTTGTAAAACATATGAGCGCACTCTAGAAGTACGAGGCATGATTTAACTTGAATTGAGATTTTAGAATTGAGATTGAGAAATAAAAATTGAGAGATGAGAGAAGAAATGAGGAAGGAGGGGGGGTGTATTTATAGTTTTAGAGAAGATTAATTTTGTAAATTGAAAAAAGGTTAAATTTTAAAGAAAAAAGAGGCTACTAATGCAATTAACCTGTTGGGCAACGGATCCCTGCTAGGGGTGACCGTTGCCAACGGTTACTGGGCCTCACTGATTTCAAAATATTAAAAAAGACCAAAAAAAATTAGTTGTTGTACCAGTCTGGTTAAATCGGTACAAGACATTGTTTACGTGGATCGGGTTTAACCAGTCTCATTAACCGTTACAAAAATTTAAACGGACCAACCCCATCTACCTCTCCTACCCAGCCCACTCGGCCCCCTATGTATCGGGCCGGTCCGGTTACGGGTCAACCCGGCCCGTTAGACATCTCTATTTAGATCACACTTCCAGTAGAGTTATTTTTTTTCCTTAAAGCTCAACGTATGGTTGAGAAGGGGTGTGACGCGTATCTAGACTATGTGAGATATGTCAGTGTTGATACCGCTTCAGTTGATTCAGTTCCAGTAGTACATGACCTTTCCGATGTGTTTCCAGTTGATCTTCCAGGCATGCCGCCTGATAGATATATTGATTTTGGCATTGATTTGTTACCAGGCACTCAACCAATTTTTATTCCTCCGTATCGTATGGCTCCTCCTAAGTTGAAGCAGTTGAAGGATCAGTTACAGGAATTGCTTGATAAGGGTTTTATTCAGCCCAATGTGTCACCTTGGGGTGCTCTTATCTTCTTTGTGAAGAAAAAGGAAGGTTCTATGCGTATGTGTATTGATTATCGCCAGTTGAACAAGGTTACAATGAAGAATCGTTATCCTTTGCCTCGTATTGTTAATCTGTTTGGCCAGCTTTAGGGCGCATGGGTGTTTTCTAAGATTGACTTGCGCTCAGGTTACCATCAGTTGAAGATTCGGGAGCCAGATACCCCGAAGACTGCTTTAAGGACTCGGTATGGTCATTACGAGTTCCTTGTTATGTCACTTGGTTTGACCAGTGCCCCATAAGCCTTTATGCATTTGATGCATAGTGTATTCCGGCCATATCTTGACACTTTTGTCATTGTCTTTATTGATGACATTCTGGTGGGAAGATCATGAGCAGCACCTGAGGACAGTGCTTCAGACTCTAAGGGAAAAGAAGTTATATGCAAAGCTCTCAAAATGTGAGTTTTGGTTGGATTCCGTGGCATTCTTAGGCTACGTGGTATCGAGTGAGGGTATTCAGGTGGATCTGAAGAAGGTAGAGGTAATGGAGAGTTGGACCAGACCATCCTCATCTACATATATTCGCAGTTTTCTCGGTTTTGACAGGTTACTACCGTCGTTTTGTGGAGGGATTTTCATCGATTGCATCCCCTATGACCAGACTGATCCAGAAGTGTGCTCCGTTCCAGTGGACGGAAGAGCGTGAGGCGATCTTTTAGAAGCTCAAGATAGCTTTAACTACAAGCCCTATTTTGATATTGCCTACAGGTTTGGGGTCTTACACTATCTATTGTGATGCCTCGAGGATTGGCCTTGGAGCATTTTAGATGCAGGACGTTAGGGTGATTGCCTACGCGTCCAGACAATTGAAGGTACATGAGAAGAATTATCCGATTCACGACCTTGAGTTAGCTACCATTGTTCACGCCCTGAAGATTTGGCGCCATTATTTATACGGTGTGCCTTATGAGATTTATACTAACCATCGGAGCTTGCAACACCTGTTCAAGCAAAATGATCTAAATTTGTGCCAGAGGAGGTGGTTAGAGTTGCTGAAGGTCTATTATATCACCATTCTGTAACACCTGGGCAAGTCCAATATGGTGGCTGATGCTTTGAATCGTCGGGCAGAGAGTTTAGGGAGTTTGGCTTATTTACCGGCATCATTGAGGCCTATGGCGATAGATGTTCAGGCCTTAGCCAGCCAGTTTGTGATATTGGATCTTTCGGAGCCTAGTCGAGTCCTAGCTTGTCTGGTTTCTCGGTCTTCCTTATTTGATCGTATCAGGAAGCGTCAGTGTGATGACCCTCATTTGCTTGTCCTCAAGGACAAGGTTCAGCACTGTGATGCTAGAGATGTGACCATTGGTGAGGACGGAGTATTGAGGATGCAGGGTCGAGTCTGTGTACCCAATGTTGATGGGCTTCGGGAGTTGATTCTAGAGGAGGCCCACAGTTCGTGGTATTCCATTCATCCGGGTGGTGCGAAGATGTACCGGTATTTGAGGAAACACTATTGTTGGACGTGGATGAAGAAAGATATAGTTAGGATTGTATCTAGGTTCCTCAATTGTCAGCAGGTGAAGTATGAGCACCAGAGACCGGGTGGGTTGCTTCAGCAGATAGAGATTCCGATGTGGAAGTGGGAGCGGATCACCATGGACTTTGTAGTTGGGCTCCCGCGGACTTTGAGAAAGTTCGATGCAATTTTGGTGATTGTGGATCGGCTGACCAAGTCCACTCACTTTATTTCTGTATGTACTACTTATTCTTCGGAGCGGTTGGTGAAGATGTATATCCGGGAGATTGTTCGTCTACATGGTATTCTAGTTTCCATCATTTCGGATAGAGGTGATCAGTTCACATCATGGTTTTGGAGGGTTGTTCAGCATGAGTTGGGTACTCGGTTAGAGTTGAGTACAACATTTCACCCTTAGATGGACGGGCAGTCCGAGCGCACTATTTAGATTCTTGAGGATATGCTTCGTGCGTATGTGATCGAGTTTGGAGGGTCTTGGGATCAGTTCTTGTCATTTGCAGAGTTTGCATACAACAACAATTATCAGTCCATCATTCACATGGCACCGTATGAGGCTTTATATGGTAGGCGATGTAGATCTCCGATGGGTTGGTTCAAGCCTGGTGAGTCTAGATTATTGGGCACAGACTTAGTCCGGGATGCTTTGGAAAAGGTTAAGGTGATTCAGGATAGACTCTGTACAGGCCCGTCCAGACAGAAGAGCTATGCGGACCAGAAGGTTTGTGATGTTTCCCATATGGTTGGAGAGCGGGTTCTGCTTCGGGTTGTGCCTATGAAGGGCGTTATGAGATTTGGGAAGAAAGTGAAGTTGAGTCCGAGTTTCATTGGCCCTTTTGAGATATTGCGGCGTGTTGGGGAGATTGCTTATGAGCTTGCCTTACCTCCTAGCCTGGCAGGAGTTCACCCGGTGTTACATGTTTCGATGCTCCGGAGGTATCATGGTGATCCGTCGCACGTGTTGGATTTCAGTTCAGTCTAATTGGACAAGGATATCCTATGTTGAGGAGACAGTGGCAATATTGGACAGGTAGGTTAGAAAGCTGAGGTTAAAGAACATTACGTCAGTGAAGGTTCAGTAGCGAGGTCAGTCGATCGAGAAGGTGACCTGGGAGACAGAGCAGGATATGCGCAGCCGTTACCCTCATCTTTTTACTACTTCAAGTATGTCTCTATGCTCTTTCAAGTACTAACGAATGTTTAAGTGTAGGAGGATGTGACGAACCGGCCGATCGTCGTAAGAATTAATGCACCGATCCCCTATTAAATGCTTTCCCGTATTTATTTATGCTATTTTGATTTGCCGAGATGTTCGGTTTTAAGTTCCGGAGAGTTTTTGGACACTTAGTCCCTAAATGAGAGCTTAAGTGTTAGAAAGTTGACCATAGTCGTAATAGTGTGATGACGGCCACAGAATGGAAATCCGATAGTTCCGTTAGCTCCGTTGGGTGATTTCAGACTTAAGGGCGTACTCGGATAGTGAGATTTTGAACTGAGGGTCGTAATGGAATTTCGGAAGTTGGAGTAGCTTCGTAGTGTTGAATGTGACGTCTGTGCAAAATTTCAGGTCATTCAGACGAGGTTTTGTTATACTTTTTGATCGAAAGCGTATTTTTAGAGTTTTTAAAATCCTTAGGCTTGAATCCGATGATAAATAAGTGTTTTGATGTTGTTTTGAGCATTTAGAAGGTTGGAACAAGTTTAAATGAAGATATGGAATATGTTGGTAGGTTTGGTTGAGGTCCCGGGGGCCTCAGGATGATTTTGGATGGTTGACGGAAGGTTTTGGATTGGTTTGAAGCAGTTGAAGATGCTAGTTTTCTGTCATAACCGCACCTATGGTTTGGGTTCCGCAGGTGCGGAGCCGCAGAAGCGGCATTTCAACCGCAAAAGCTGAATTTGGGGGAAAGTCCAGCAGGAATCGCAGGTGCGAGAAGCATATCGCACCTATGATACCACAGGTGCGGAAAATGTATCGCAAAAGTAGGTTGTTGGAACGTTAGTGAGTTTTGCAGATGCGGTCAATTTCCCGCAGAAGCGGGATCGCAGGTGCAATCCCTTGACCGCAGAAGCGGAACAAACTGGGCAGGAAAGAGGAAAGAACCGAGGGTTTGTTCAAAAAGTTGGAAAATTTGATTTGGGAGCTAGGGATAGGCGATTTTTAGAGGCATTTTTGCCCGGGTGTTTTGGGTAAGTGATTCTTAATCGTTTTTGATTTTTTTTCCATGAATCTATGCTTAAATTCATCCTTTAAATTCGAATTTGGGATGGAAAAATTGAAGAAAATTTGTAAAAGGTTCATAGACATAACAATTGAAATTGGATCACGATTTTGACATCGAATTGGGATAATTTTGATATAAATGAACACGTAAGAGTGTGAGGATTCTAGAAATGTAAATTTTACCCGATTCTGAAACATGGGCCCGATGGGCGTTTTGGCCATTTTACCTAATTTCCGTATTAGCTTAGAATTTCTTTGTAGCATCAGTTACTTGAAGTGTTATTTACATTATGAAATTGAATTGAATAGATTTGGGCAATTTGGAGTCGAGTACTCGTGGCAAGGGCGTGGTTTCGGGTTGATTATTGAGCCGGTTCGAGTTTAGTGGCTTGCCTAACCTTATGTGGGGGACCTTCCTCTTAGGATTTGATATATTTGATAATTGAAATGCCTTGTACGTGAGGTGACAAGTGCGTACTTGTGCTAATTGTTGGAAATCCGGTTTTCATTAAGTAATTACTAGTATGTTTTCTTTTCTTGTTTTATTACTTGCACTATTAAGTTTGTTGTTAGCTTATGAAAGCATGTCTAAGTGATTCAATTGCCTTACTTGCTCAAACTGTTTTGTTTGAATTCTTTCTAGCATGCTAGGGTAGACTATTTGTTTGTCTTAATATGGAAATTGACATTTTTGAGTATTTCTCCTGTTGTTGTAGTATATTTACATTAAGACTACGGATGTGGGATTCCGGTAGCTCCCCCTTGTTTGTTTACATTTGGGACTACGGATGAGGGATTCCTATATATCCCCCTGCACATTTATATGGAACTATGAGAATGTACCTGGTAGATTCTCCCAATACTGGTATTTATGTTTGGGATTACCGAACGGGATTCCGGTAGAACCCCGCGTACTACGAGCTGGTATCCCAAGAGACTTATTGGATATGTATATTTCGGACTACAGGATGGTATCCTAGAAGATCCCCGATTTATATTATTGGAGTTGAGATGCATTTCCTTCTGTGTTTACATTGTTTCTGTATAGTTGTTGATTTACTTTATATCATGTGTTACTTTCACAGTCGTACTTATTTATACTGCTCTATTCTATATTGTCAAACTTTATCTTTTATTTAACCTCAGTAAGGCACTGACCTTCCTCGTCACTACTCAACCGAGGTTAGGCTTGTCACTTACTGAGTACCGTTGTGGTGTACTCATGCATTTTTTGCGCATGTTTTTCATGTGCATATCCAGGTACTTTGACTCAGTCCTATCATCTTTGAGGCGAGGCGACTGCTATAGGGACTTTGAGGTATATCTGCCGCATCCGCAGATCGAGGAGTCTCTTTCTATTCTTGCTGTTTAGTATTAGCCCTTATGTATTTTCGTTCTTGTTAGACAATCTGGAGTTAGAGCTATGTAGTATGCTTTGCTTGTGATTCGTGGGTTTTCGGGTCTTGGATATATATAACTCTGAAAAACCAATATATATATATATATATATATATATATTGGTTTTTCAGAGTTAAATATTGTGTATGTCGAGCGGCACATTTAAACACTGTTTATTAATTTATTCCTGTTTTAATTTGTTTTACTTTTGCAATTTAGGCTTACCTAGTCGTAGAGACTACGTGCCGTCACGATGGTTCACGGAGGGCAAACCGGGGTTGTGACAATCAGACAGGAGGTCGACTTCGATTTTTATTTGTTTTGAAAATTCTGGAAGTTATTCACCTAGATTAATTAGGATGTGTTATTCCATACTTTAAATAGATCAGGGCCATTGAAGTCCATTTGGTTGGTGTTCTAGGCATTGTAGGGCTGGGGAACTTCCCGTTAGCGAGGTAAGTAGGACTTTAAGCTTTGATACTTGCTTTTTTAAAACCCATTTTGAAAGTGTGTTTTTTCTGCCTGGTCCATATGTTGGGACAAGCGTTCGCTTGGCAGAGTCGATGTTCTTAGACTAGCCGCATATATATCATTTTATAAAAACAATAGTATTTTATAAGTTGTTTGATAGTGTAATACGATTGTGCGCCATAAGGTTGAGTCTTATAGTTTGATTCGGCTGTGAGCCATGGTGTTGAGTTTGATACGGCTGTATGCCATGATGTTGAGTTTGATACAGATGTGCACCATGATGTTGAGTTTGATATGGCTTTGCGTCATGATGTTGAGTTTGATACGGCTGTGCACCATGATGTTGGGGAATTGTGTACGGCTTTGTACATCACCCAAGCATTGTGTATGCTCTGTTACATATTTGAGTCATTGTGGTGCCGTTATGGACTCCTGGTGTGTTGGTAAATTTCTTTCACTGCAATTATGATATGTCCTTAGTGTGTATCCTTGTTGGTTAATTCTAAATAATTCTGTTGATACACATATATTGAGTTATTGCATAATTATGATATTTACTACATCATTCGTGTTGTAGTGTGTTTGTATTTTCTAACACTTGTTCCAGAGGTAGTTAAAGTGGCGGGTCGAGGATCTTACTGAGGAATATTTACGTATAACTCACTGATTACCTGCATCTCTATGCAGATACTGTTGCGGGAGATAGAGCTAGTGACTGACGAGTTCGTTCGAGTGGATTCTATTGTTGAGGTGAGCCACCACATTATTCGTGGAGGCTTTCGTTTCAAACTTGCTTAGTTCGTGTTAGTTATTTCTTTCTTTTTTTGGTTTGCATACCCGTCAATAAAATTCATATTACTCTGTTAGATGCTCCATGGTTTTAGTGTGGGATTTGGGCTAGCGTTTTATTATTTGAGTGATTGTTGATTTTTTTATATCAATTGACTACAGTATTGAGCGATAATCATTACCTCTTTAATTATTAATAATACTTTAGGCGTGCACTTTTTCTCTCAATGTTCGCGTAAATAGTTAAACGTTAGAGAAAGGGGTTTGCCTGGTAGGTCATGTTAGCTGGGTGCTAGTCACGTCTAGGAGGTACTTTGGGACGTGACAAACTCATCCTAATTTCTATATGGGATAAGTTATATGAAGGTTTTCATATAAAAATAATACCAATTTTAGAATATAATCTCTATCCAAAATATGATATAAATTTAATTCCAAAATTTATACCGAGATAACTCATCTAATCTTTTAAACCGAGCGATTCCTAGGAATATAAGTGTATAAGTCCAAATTTGGTAACCACGGTAACGGATACGCAAGACAAAGGACGAGGTCGACCATGATATAACGACTGAAGGATGATCTCACAAAGGCTGATACCAGAAGCGGGTAGGAATGGCAGGGGGTGGGGGGTGGTGCTGGGCGGGTTTTATCTGAACTCGCAAAATTTAAACCCGCCCCGCCCCGCATAAGATTTAAACCCGCATTCACCC
>MU701999.1:0-69904 GCA_026770625.1 Nicotiana glauca | reverse complement strand
AAACCAACCCGCTCCCCATCACCACTGCAACACATGCCACACTTCATGAAACACCCCACTGCTCATCCCTGAACCACTAAACTCCACAAATGATCATCACCATAACACCCCCCATCTATGTTGAAACCATACCATACCCCACTCAGCCTACCTCGAGCACACCTGAGTCTGATGACAAAGACTCTCTTATCAGGAATCTAGCCGCAGAACTCAAGAAGCTGACTAGCCGAGTTCAGGGTGTTGAAGGAAGCAAGGGTATCGAGGGACTGAATTACGAAAACCTTTGCATTCAACCAGATGTCGAACTAGGAATGGAAGGCGGGGCGGGTTCTGTCTGCACCCGCACAATTTAAACCCGCCCGCCCCGCATAAGATTTAAACCCGCATTCACCCGCCCCGCACTTCACCCGCCCCTCCCCGCACCCGTATTGTTTTTTGAGCTGCTAAAAGTATTATTGGTTGTTTACGTATATGTAAAAGAAAACGACCTGAGGTACGAGACTTAGAAGATGTAGTGGTTCATATATTTGCATTGTACATCATGCTTCTGTCTTTCTTATCTGTAACTCTAGTAAAAAAATTCTTATACTCATTTTAGAAAATTACGAAGTATTGATTGTTTTGATCTCGCCGTTACTATTTAAAGATGGCATACAATTAATTATTAGTCATTTAGAGAGGATGTAAATAAAGATACTCTAATCAAATGTTGCTTATAATTAATATTATTATTATATAATTTTTTAAAAATAGATATTCCATCTATTGTACTTTATGTGATTCTATTATTAATTTAAAGAGTCAAACAAGGCTTTTTTCTAATCATAATTAAATCCGCACCCGCACCCGCACCCGCACCCGCACCCGCACCCGCACCCGCACCCGCACCCGCGCCACCCCGCATTATTTTTTAAATTTAAAAATTGAACCCGCACCGCCCCATTGCCATCCCTAGAAGCGGGCAGCCGAGATGAGAAAGTAACGGTAGCATCGGTTCAGAAGTGAAAATAAAGAATTTTCCTTTGGATATTCTTTATGCTGTATTGTTTAAGGTTTTGAGGCAATATCCCCTATAGATAGGAAGAGATAGGTAACAAAAGGGGATCTTCGTTTGTTTTGACAAAAGATATATAGTAAAGGTTGACAAGAGAATATACAAAAAAGTTGTCTTGCTCATTGATTTGTTCAAGCACACGTTGGTCAATTTTTATCCATAAATCCCAAGATTCCACATCTATCTTGACTTCTCACCTTCCCACGCCGCAGACAGAAAAAAGGAACATCCCAATCATATAATGATCGGATGGTAGATCCTTTCCCATTACATTCATTGTCATTATTTACATTTAATACATATTTATACTATAATATTTATTGTCAATCGCAGTGTATTAAATCTGTTATTTAATGCTCTTGAGCGCTACTCGCTACACAAGTGCTCTATTTTATTCGTTCTAGGATTTATTAAGCTCAACTAAGATTCACCCTATAACTCATTATTAATTGGTTTTGTATTTATTTGCTCAAACAATTTGGCATCGTCTGTAGGGAGGTTTTAGTTCCTTCTAGATCAACAAAAAGACAGCCATCTCTCATTCGCTTGTACAAACTAAAGATTGCAGAAAAGGAGAGGCAAGGCAGAAAGCCATGAAAGTTGTCCCTAAAAATATTTTGAACAACATCAACGAGGATGACAGGGAAGACAACGAGAATGTGACACCAAATGTTGCACTCAGGCAGAGTGTCTCACCTCCCCCTCATGAAAGCATAACCACTTCATGCGACAGAGGATCGTCAACTCCACGGTTGACGAAACACCACCAATAGTGAGAAAATTATTGGAAGAATGGCTGACGAGTACTATGAACAATATACTCGACAAACCCATTTAAAGGGAGAACAGAAACATCGCGGAAACAGATATCACAACGATCACCGGCGAACACTCCCCCCCCCCCAAACAAGTAACACTTACACCATTGTTGATGCAGGCAATGATGCGCTGACAACCATTCTAAATAAAATGGAAGAAATGGAAAACAAAAATAAGGCACTCCGCGACCAGATATGGGAGCATCAAGAAAAGGTCGATAAGATACCGGGTGCCCCAAAATTACTGCCAAAACGAGACGCTGGTCAGTTCGTTGAACAACCATACATCGAGGAAACGGCTCCATTTGCCATTCCCAAAACCTTAAAAATACCACCATACCCGAAGATATATGATGGTAATACAGAACCCGAAGATCATATCATCCATTATGTCACGACGGTGAAGGGCAACGACCTTTCGAAGGAGCAAATACCATCAGTGTTACTAAAAAAGTTCAGCGAAACCCTAATGGGTGGAGCCTTAACCTGGTATTCACAACTGCCGGCATGGTCAATAGCAACGTTCGAGGAAATGGACGACAAGTTCATCACCGCCCATGGCGGGGCTAAAAAGGCGTAGGCCAGGGTGAATGATATATTCGTCGTTAGGTAATCTCTTGAGGAGGGACTTAGGTACTTCCTCGCCCGGTTTAACATGGTGAGAATGAGCCTACAAAATGTATTATAAGGGATAGTGGTAGCAGCCTTTCAGAACAGGTTGAACAGGAACGAGTTGAGAGCAACCAGGAAGTTACTAAGCAGGCTCATGAAATAACCTCCCACTACTTGGGAAGAAATTCACAATGCCTATTGTGCTGAGGTGAGAGTTAACGAGGACAACCTTAACGGCCCAACCCAATGCTTGACATCAGTCCAAACAGAGTCCGGAAAAGATCATCGTAACGACGGTCGAAGAGACTAGTCAGGCCCCCGATCCAACCGAGAGAGACATCAACCCTACATCAGAACAATTGCCCCGCCCTCTCTTCGACATGCGGAAAGGATGTCCACGGCACATACCCCACTCAACGAAACAAAAGACGTATGCCTCATCTCCTATCTGCTCACAATTTTTGTGTTTCCCTTTTAGAAATAGTGTACGTACTGGAGAAGCTTGGCACAAAGGTTAAGTTGCCGCAAAAGATGAAGTCCGACCCAAATACCCAAAATTCGAACGTCCTCTGTGAATTTCACCAGGAGCGGGGTCACAAAACTGAGGACTACATAGCTCTACCGTAAGAGGTAGTAAAAATGCTGAACCAAGGGCGCCTGAGGGAATTGATGAGCAAACGTGGACGAGCCAACTTCGTCCGCGGACGTGAATAGCACCAGGGCCTTACAAAGCCACCCTCTCCCGTACGCACCATCCAAATAATTATCAGCGGAGCCGATGAAGCAACAATCAACTATGTGAAGTTCACCACCACACACAAATTGAAGCGGTCGATCACCCACGAACGATACGACGACCTCAGAGATAGTATCATCTTCGACAAGTCAGATACCGACGGTTTGACTTTCCTACATTTCGATGCTCTTGTTATTACTTTACGTGTTTTAGACACTGATGTGCAAAAATAATAATGGTAGACGACGGAAGCGTCGCGTGTATTATCCATCCTCGAGTCCTCACACAAATGAGACTCAAAGACAAGATAGTACCACGTTGCATAACACTAAGGGGTCGTTTGGTAAGAGGTATTAGAAAAAATAATGCAACCATTAGCTCTATGCATTATTAATATCTTGTTTGGTATATTTTTTCAACTTGTGTATAACTAATACTTGTATTAGTTACACATCATACATGGCATTATCCTATGCATAAGTAATTCATAAAAAACCATGGCATTAGTAATACCAAGGCTTTAATGCAAGCATTAGCATGGTTAAAGACAAAATTATCCTTAAAGTCCCTTAAAGCTAGAAAATATGGAGGGCATTTTTGTAAGCAAATATTTTTTTTAAATTATGCGGTGCATTATAATTTTAATACACCACACCAAACAATAGATAAGAAATAAAATTTGCATAAATAATGCTTGCATTACTATCACATGCATTACTAATACACTTTATTCCGCATTATTCTTATACACCCTACCAAACGACCCCTAATAGGTTTTAAAAATGTAGTCGAGAAAACCTCTAGGGAGATAACACTACCTGTTCTGACCGGGATGGGTTACCCTATAAACAACGTTCCACATCATGAACCAAGGAAAAACTTACAACGCCATCATAGGGTGGCCATGGATACACGCTATGAGAGACATCCTGTCAAGCCTATATCAAGTGATCAAATTCCATACTCCTTGGGGGATATTCAACATCCAAGGTGAACAACGCATCACCCAAGAATGCTACCGTATCACCCAGGATTAACACACACTCAACAACTAAAGGGAACAGACTATGAAGCATAGCAATTACCAAAGTCGGTAGCCATACATGACACACAAATAGACGTCATCAGGGACCCCAACATCGTGGAAGGCATTGAGTCAAGGGTAGAAGATCTAGATCCCGTCCAACTGGACAGCAATGATAATAACAAAAAGGCTTAGATCAGACATAAGGTACGTAATCTCCAATTTATTATACTAGCAAAACACAGGTCGACGCCAAAACAATGTACCCCCACCTTGACAAATTGGCCTTGGCATTGGTCATAGCTTCACGAAAGCTTAGACCATATTTTCAGTGCCATCCTATATCGGTGGTAATGACTTTCCCCCTACGGAGCATCCTACATAAGCCCGAATTGTTAGGAAGGCTGGCTAAGTGGGCCATAGAATTGAACGAGCACGGTATAACATATCAGTCATGAACAATGATAACATCGCAGGCACTTACCGACTTCATCCCCGATTTCAGTGCCAACATAATGCCCGAGGTCGAGCAGGAAGCCTCTCTACCCCTCCTAGGTTACCCGACCTCTGGGTTTTATACACTGATGGTGCATCCAATGCGTCAAGATCTGGACTGGGACTCGTACTCGAGGTCCCGACAAGCAAAGTTATTCGCCAATACGGTGCCCCCATATGACTAACAATGAGGCCGAGTAGGAGGCCATAATTACGGGATTAAATCTAGCTCTCAAGTATGGAGAACGGCGAGTCATCCTCAGATGTGAATCACAGCTCGTCATCAACTAAGTTACAGGGACTTTCCAAATCAAAAAGTAGAGGTTACAAAAGTACCAGGCAGAAATTCATAAACTACTGTCAGAATTCGATGAATGTCGACTCGACCAGTTACCTCGAGCACAAAACATCGAGGTAGATGGCCTTGCCAAATGAGAAGCAGTCCCCCAAAAATATCACTAAAGAAAACATGGTCACCCTCATCCACTCGTCAATAGACCAGCTTGAGGTACAATTTATAAATTTAACTTGGGACTGACGTAACCACATCATGACATATTTGCTAAAGGGAGTACTCCCACTAGACAAAAAGGAAGCCAAAAAGCTTAGTATGCGGACGGCCAGGTGTATCATCATAAATCATGACCTATACAAGAGAACGTTCGGGGGCCCTTGGTGAAATGCTTAGGGCTGAATCAAACAAGGTGTGTGCTCGAAGAAGTAAACGAAGGTCACTACAGTGCCCGTGTATGCAACTGAGCCCTCGGTATATGCCTCATTTAGGCAGGATATTACTGGCCCACTATGAAAAAGGAAGCCGCAGATTACGTCAAGAGGTGCGAGCAGGCGGACAAACACCTCCACTCTGTCACTTCGCCATGGCCGTTCATCAAATAGGGAATGGACATTGTCAGACCCCTTCCAACGGGGCGAGGTAAGATACGTTTTATTTTCGTTTTTATTGACTAATTTTCCAAACGGGTAGAAGCAGGTGCGTTCACCTAAATACGTGAACAGGAAGTGTGAGCACGTGATTTTTGCCCTATATGAAAATAACTCCAAAAAATAGTTTTTGTTAATTTTAGGAATTTTTCTTTGTTTACTTGCATTTCATGCATTTTTATCATTTTTAAATCATAGAACAATATTTTTAAAAAATTGTCATTTTTTACATATTTATCTTTTGGTCTTTAAAATTAGCACTTTTCTTTAGTTTTAAGTTAATTAGTTGTTTTAATGTTAAATATAAATAAAGAGTTTTAATTTCTACAAAAATAGATTAATTTAGAATTTTTAATTAAAGAAAAAGTAAAGAAAAGAGAATAAGGATTGAATTGTAATGGGGTTTTAAATCAAGCAATTGGGCCATTCTTAAAGCCAAAACCAGCCCAAACCACAATTTCCCTACCCAATTCCCACACAACCCGAGCCCATTACCCTACCCTTATCTGATAAAAGAAAACCTATGAGCTATATACACAAAAGATAACGCTGATACAAAGAAGAAGGGACCAACGCCTAAAAAAGCAAGGCGGATTCTGCACAAAAGTAGTAGCCGCAGAGAACAAAATACAGAACCCTACCCCCCAGTCATCGTCTTCTTGAATTCACCCACCGCCCAGCTTCTTCTTGGACCAGTAACGAACACCCCACTATTCCGATCTTCTCCAGCAAATAGATTCAACTCACAAGCCCTCATCTGATTTTGCTTCTTCTTCGTTTCTGAATGCACACACACATACACGCGAAAGCACACGGAGATACAATTGCTTTAGTCATGTCGATTTTCAGATTTGTTATGGAGTCTATGTGAATTTTAGAGTTTCGTTCCTTTCTGACTTTAATAGAAATTGACTCAAGTATGGTCGTGGAGTTTTGTTGAGTTTTACTGCTGCTTCGTCGGTTTGGTGGCGATTGATCAAGGTAGAAGTTTTCCGGCGAGGTTCCGGCACTGCTGCGTTTCCTGTTCGGGTCCAGGTTTGTTATCTTCCTTTGCGATTAATTCAAAATCCTTATTATGGTTTCTTCAGTTTTCCGCCCTTTCTTCCATTAAAATGTGAAAACAGAGTGGTTCATTGGCTATGTCATTAGATCTATCCATCTTCTACATCTTCCGTTACAGTTATTGGTAATCACTTTTTGTTTTGATTTTCTTGGGCTCTTATTCTATTAGTAGATCTCTAATGCAGTTGTTATACATATTGAAATAGCATAAAAAGCGTGTATGGTTGTTATAAATAGGATTTACGCTTATATATTAATGAAACCTTATTATCGTAGTTTTCTTTTTTTTTTTTTTCTGATTTGTGAAATGAAGCATATATAGTTTTGAGATTTAGCTTCTGTTTGTGAGGCTTTGATGATGGAGTATGATATGGTTTAATTTGTGTTAATGATTTTTGCATGAGTGTGAATATACATAGTCAGTAATGCATTTGGGTAAGGTTTGGTATTGTACAATTTGTTTTCCTTTATCAAATATCTAATCAAATTTAGTTAGTCTCCACTGCTAGTATGATTCTAGACCCGCGCTTAATATATTGTCGTAATTGTGGAAACGTTTGTGTGACGTAATTACGATTCCTTTAGAATTCGAGGCATTTTATTTAGCAAATTCCATGGCCCTCGGAAAGTGCAAACGCGTAGTTACTTTAGGCGCGTATTTAATAACCTACTTTCCTAAACTCATGTGTACATTTATGTGACCCAAATCCAAATCTCAACGGTGTTAGAATGTGTCAAAAATCATGAGTGCATTTATGTGACATGGTTCGAGACGTGTTTTAATAACGTTGCAATTTTCTCTAAAAAAATTAAATAAAAGCGGTTAAAACTAAAATTTGCACATAGGTTCATAATTGTTTAAAATCAAATAATTAGGCCAAATATAACAGTTGAGCGACCGTACTAGAACCACGGAACTCGGGAATGCCTAACACCTTCTCCCGGGTTAACAAAATTCCTTATATGGATTTCTGGTTCGCGGATTGTTAAACAGAGTCAAACCCTTTCCTCGATTCGGAATTTTGAACCGGTTACTTGGGATACCATAAATTTCCCAAGTGACGTCTCTGAATCTCTTAATAATAAATTCCGTTTCGATTGTCCTTTAATTGAAAAAACTCCCCTTTATTATACCCTTTCCGGGGGTGTGGTGAAAAAAGGATGTGTGACAGCTCTGGCGACTCTGCTGGGGATAAGAACCCAGAACTTTTGGTTCAGGGTTCAGAATTCGAGCTTGGAATAATTATTGTATTTGTCTTTATCTGTTATCTGATTTTATTACATGTTTGAGTCTAATGTGCAAAATGTTATTTTTTACCGCTTTGATATTATTTGAACAGTATATATAAAACTATTACGAAATCCGTCTCTTCTCATCTTCGGGGATGTGCTCGATGATCGAGACTCCCTATTCTGTTAGTGTCATACCTTGAAATAAGAAAGAGGCTCGGACAAGTTACTAAGACGGATGGCCTTTTGGTTCCCGATATGTAGCCCCCTCCTCGACTCGAGTTGTTTGCTTGGGTACATAGTCTAGAACATATACCCACGTTTTGAACCTAGAATAACGCAACCTCATGCCGGATCCCTAGTAGGAGCGCTTATTTGCATCATGTGCATTTGACTTAGGGGACTCAACACAGAGGTTGGGTTCGTCTAGCACAGGTGAACCCGGAATAACAGACCATCTTGATGCATCATATGTGCTACAAGTTGTATTTATCCAAGGGTAAAAGGGTCATTTGGCGGACCAATGGTAGTTGAGGGCGAATGAAAAATAAAAAAAAAAGAAAAAAAGAGAAGAAGAAAAAAAAGAGGGTGAAGTGTGAAAATAAAGCAAGTAGGGCCCAGTTATATTTTTTGTTACATTTTTATTAAGAAAAAGACAAAACAAATACAAAAAAAAAAGATTTTACACTTTTTCATCATTTTCAGAAAATTAAAAAATCAAAAAAAAAGGGAAAAGAAAAATAAAAAAAGATTTTACATGTTTCATCATTTTTTTGAAAAAAAAAAAATAAAAAATATATTTTCTCTAAATTAGTTGTTTTTCTTGACCGCATCCAATCTGCCCGAACTACGCACACCTAATTCTCGTCTTTTGGGGCGTGACACGTAGGCAACCCACATAGGGTCCGGTCTTCCTAGTAAATCTTAGGTTCTTGGCTTTGAGGGGTTTTAACAAAATTTTGCACTTTCAGCCTCCTTTTGGCCAAATAAGCCATTTTTCAAAAATAGCCTCAACCATGTCTTGCATGTGTCCAGTAGGGAATGTTATTGTCTCAAATAGTATTCGTTTAAGTTTTTCATATAGGTGTGAATTTACTTACCGGAGTTGGAGGATGACAAAGCCTAGGACATCTAGTCGGGGTCGCTCATTCAGAAGTGGATTAAAAGAAGATTTTCTTTTCTTTTTGTGTTTTGAGTCTGTTTTTTAATTTTATGTCGTCTTTTACCTTTTAGTTTTGAATAAGTGATTTCAAGTTTTATTATTATTATTGTACTTTCTATTTTGCATTTGGAAAGGTGTGTAATAAATCAAAAATCCAAAAAAAATAGAGAAAAGAATTGCATTATATATTTTCGTTAGGAATTTTCTTTAGAATATTACTTGTAGAAATGAAAAAATATATATTTTTAGGTGGTTTTTCCTTTAGGCAATTAATAACTAGGACTTAAAACAAAAACTGTTTTTATATTTTATTTACTATATTAGGACCAAAAATTCAAAAAAAAAAAGAAGAATTTTTCTTTTAGTACCTTTTTAAAAGTTTTCTTTCAGGTATTAATCTCAAAAATCCAAAAAGATTTTCTTTTGAAGTTCTTCTTTGAGAAATTAATAAAAAATGAGAAAAAAAATATTCTTTTATTTTTCCAAGAACTTTAGGACATTGTGCACAGAAGAGGAAAAAAACATACTTTATCATTATCTTTAAAGTTTCTTTCTTAAGTAATAAAAAATCGAAATTCAAAAAAAAAAAATTATTTTGCTCATTTTTTCTTTCGAAGTCTTTCCTCAGGGATATCAAATGAAAATTTGAAATATTTTTCTTCGGTTTATAGTTTGGACTTCATTTTAAAAAAAAAGGAATCAAAAAATATTTTTTTCTCTTTTAAGATTTTTCTTTAATAATTTCCCACAGTGTATTTGTTTCTAAAAAAAAGAAAAAATATATTCTCGCTAAGTTTGAGTTTAGAATAGGTTATAGAACATTAAGTCTAGAAAATTCAAAAAAAAAGGGTTTTGCATCTTTTATTTCTCTTTTCTCATCAGAGTAGTTATTAAGGTAAAACAAAAAGAAAAAGAGAACGTCAGTTTGTTTCTTGATCTTTCATAACTACGCAAAGATCTGATTAATGCGGGGTCATGTTATGTGGCAACCTACATAGGGTTCGATCGAATCATTTTTTTTTCTATTAAAAGAAAAAGAAGGAAAAAGAAAAAAAAGAGGGAAAAAGAAAGAAAAGTTGGTGAAATTATTGGAGGTGAGAAATAAGAAGGAAGAAAAAGAGTGATAATTAGAAAGAAAGGGGAAGGAAAATGAGCGAGCTAAAGAAGGGCGAGGAAAGAAAAGAAAGGATATGGTTGAAATGAGCAAATTGGGATGATGTCAATTGACCTTTGTACCCGCGAAGTCATTTTAGAACCGATATTCGTGGCTAGGTGCATTGCACATAAAGTGAGATTATCTTATGTTAAACGCCCTAACGCTAACGTGATGGCTTTATTTTGTTATATTAAGTCCAGGCAGGTGGCTAGTTTGTGGCATTCGAGCAAGTCATCCATGCACGCTAGGTCAAACAACAAGACAGCCATGACTGGTAAGGGATCATCGGAATTTGGGTTGAAAGAAGGGTCCAAAGGTTGAAACGTCAGATAGCGGAGATGTACCGGGTTTGGATTAGTGGGCACCCTCTACCCTCATTTCCCACCAACTACATCGAAAGTCTTGCTTCCGTCCCACTACCATCACAATCCCAGATTCCCAATGCCACGGGACTCTCCTCCCAATGTGCCCCAGGCTTTACCCCTCTCCACAACTACCCTGGCATCTTGTCCTAGCCTTTTCATGCTCCACTCGCTAATACAAGCATGTCGTTAATTACCCCCATTTTTGCAGCTCCTGCCCATACCAACATCCTCCTATCTTCTAGTGAAACCTTATTCAAAGTTCTTGATGCCCAATACTACGGTATAAAATGAGCATTCAAGACCTCAGATCCATACTGGTGCACTCCTCATTTCGGGCCCCTCATTGAAATTGAAAAACCCATTAAGGTTGTGGAGCAAGATGAAATATCTAGAAAACGTGCGATGTTTGCAGAAGGGTCTTTGAATGGTGTCGGGTAAAATCGGAAAAATCCAAAGTTGGTGGTATTAGGGATGCCAAGCAATCCTGTTGTCGTTGTGAAAAGGTCTCCCATTACCCCTATTGTTATTAAATTAATAACTCAGTTGCCAGAGGCTGAGACAAAGGATGTCCCGGGAAATTGCAAACGAGCAATAATGACACACAAAGGAAAAGAAGTGGAGGAAGAATGTGTTGAGATCGGATGATCGAATCATTTTAGAGGATGTCTTACCTCCAAAGAACTAAGGAAGGCCAATCTCTTCAAGGGTAGCCAAATGCCAGTAAGGGAATCAGTGACCGAGGAGGAGGTCGAAGAGTTCTTGAGAAAGATGAAAGTGCACGACTATTCCATTGTTGAACAATTAAGGAAAACTCCAGCTAATATTTCTCAACTATCTTTGTTGACACAACCAGATGAACATCACGGGGCCATAATGAAGATTCTAAAAGAGGCACATCTTCCTGATAACATCACCGTAAACCAATTAGAGAAGATTGCTGGCAGGATCTTCGAACCAAATAAGATCACTTTTGCAGATGATGAGATTTCTATAGAGGGTGCGGAACATAATCGAGCTCTGTGTATCACGGTGAAGTGCGAAAATTATTTTGTCACCAGAGTATTGGTGGATAATGGTTCCAGCACAAATATTTGCCCTCTGTCCACTTTGCAAAAGTTGAAAATCGACACCGAAAGAATCCACATGAGCAGTGTATGTGTTTGAGGTCTTGATGGGAAAGGAAAAAGCTCTGCTGGAGATATAACGCTTGAGTTGGTGATAGGGCTAGTTGGCTTCAGTGTGGACTTTCAAGTGATAGACATAATTGCCCCGTATAATTTATTATTGAGTAGGCCTTGGATACATGCGGCTAAGTCAGTGCCATCATCGCTGTGGGAAATAGGATTTATCCTTTTATGAAGATTTATATATTCCATTTATTAGGGCTGGAGATGATCAAGGACCTGTAGCTTATCAAATTTTCGAATCGATGTATGTTAGAAAGATTCCTAAAGGGAAATGTATTTCAAGGTCGAGGTTATCACCTTCGATCTGCATGGTAGCAAATGAGATATTGAAGTATGGTTTTGTGCCGGGTAAAGGTTTGGGTGCATCTTTGCAAGGTATTGTGCAACCAGTATCTCTATGTAAAAATCTGGGTACATTTGGTCTAGGGTTCAAGCCTACATGGGATGATGTGAAGAAGGCTACATAGTTGGAAAAGAAAGCATGGCCACCCTCTAGGCCTATCCCACACCTCTTCAGGACTTTTGTCAAGTTAAGGGATGTGAAGCATCTGGCGTCAGCAGTTCCAAGGCATGTGGTTGTCTTTGATGTGGAGTTGATTTGAGAGGATCCAAAGTATATTTGATGAAGTGAACATGGTGGAAATTGGGGGAGGTTCTCGTGACGAAGAGGTGTTATTTGTCAGGCCGAATATGAAGATCAACAATTGGGAAGTTACTTCTCTTCCTACTCGGAGGGAGTTTTGGTAGTAGGCTTTGATTTTCTTTACTTGTCTGGATTATTTCAGGGTTGTGATTCAGATTCTATGTTCCGTCCGTTTGGATGTGTTAAGCCTTGTTATCTTTCAATTTCAATGAAATACAATTTCCCTTCTTCTTCGTTCCTGATATTTTCATTTTTTATTTTTCTTTCTTGTACAGTTCTTTTATGCTGGTTTCAATGACATGACATGCATGAGAAATCTTCGGCCCCGTCTTAAAATCCAATCCAATTCTGAAACAATAATACAAGATATTGAGTGTGATGATGAAATGGAATATGATGATGATGAGTGGGTCAAAACCTGCCTGGAGCAATTGAGTTTAATCGATGAGAAAGGTTGGCAGCAGTGTGTCATGGCCAAGTTGCATCAATGGAGAATGGCGAGAGCAAATAATAAGAAGGTGCGCCCATGAAAGTTCGAAGTGCGTCAGCAAGGGTTGAGGCGTATTCTTCCAGATCAGGTTGAGGCCAAAGGCAAGTTCGCCCCAAATTGACAGGGTTCGTTCATCGTGGCGAGAGTGTTGTCCAATGATGCATTGTACTTGACAGACATAGAAGGAAAGTGTGTCAAAATGGCCATCAATTCCGATGCGGTCAAGAGATATTATGTACGATTTCCTTTGTTTTAATTGCATTTGTTTGTACTTGGCATGTTTTGGAGATTGGAATGACGAAGGTATTCTGTTCTGCTATCCAAACACTTTATCCCTTGTTACCCCCTTTAAGCCTTATTTATTTTCTTTCATACCCCTCTTTCGGAATCAGTAGCAAAGCTAAGAAACTCAAGCATGGAAGGTAAGTGAAGGAAAAAGAGAAAGAAAGCAATGAAATGAGAAAGAAGAGAAAGGAAGAAGAAAAGTAAAGGAAAAGAAAGAAAAAAATGAAAATGAAATAAATAGAGAAGAAAAGAAAAAGAGTAGAAAAACAAGAAAAAGAAAGAGATAAAAAGAAAAAGAAAAAAGGCAAAAGGAAGAAAGAAAATAAAAGACAAGTGAGGCTTGCTCAGTTGGTAAGCACCTCCACCTACGACTGTTAGGTCCTGGGTTCGAGTCACGCTGGAGGGGAAGTGTGGAAACACTATAGATCCTCCTAATTTGGGAGGGGTTTTAAAAAAAGAGATAATGGAAGAAAGAGAAAGGAAAAATCACAACAACAAAGTAATTTCTATGACATGAACTACGTTCGACCTAATTCCTTTTAAGGATACGTAGGCAGCCTCACGGTTTGGTCCATCAAAATAAAAATCCAAAAGCCACCAAGCAAAGAAATTGGGGTAAAAGTTGTGGTTATGTAAAAGATCTGATTCCAAAAGTTATAAGTTTGAACCCGTTCAAGTTGTTTTGAGCCTTCGTGATACCCTTTCTTTCTAACCCTATCCAAAAGCCCACATTACAGTCCAAATAAAGACCTTCCGACCAGTTTTCGAGAGATGCCAAGTCGAGCAAGTAGAGGTGATTCATATCAGAGGCAACACTTCGTTCTGAACAAGGAAAATGAAAATGAGAGAGTCTTATTGGTGAAAACCTTCACAATACCATAAGGCGATGGTGAGTTGAGAGAAAGAACAAAATGAGAGAGGCTTGATGGTGAAAACCCTTCGGGCACTACAAGTCGAATAAGGATCATGCATTAGAGTAGATAATCGAAGCATTGAAGCCCAGCTTCATGGTTTAGGGGTATAACACGAGTTGAACATTAGACTTTCTTGACAGAATAGGCCACAGGTACATGTCATGGTCATTAGAGTTGGTAGCCATATCTGATAGGTTTCTACTTTGTAGTTTTCTTGTTAGGAATCATCTCTTTCCATTGTCCTTCACTCTGTTCCTTTTGTCTTGTTTACTTCCTCTTCCTGAGTCTGTTTAGTCATAACAAGTGAGAAATGACTTCAAAATTTGCCACCAGTTTTCCAATTGCACAAAACGGGATCTGTCTAGCACATAAGAGTGGCATAAGTCAGGAAAGATCAACGCGGCACTGAGTTGGTAACAATCAACATGCTTTGGGATTCATGTGAAGTACAAAGGTTTGGTATATATCAACTCATGAACAATGCAACATATGGAGGTTTAGGGTGAACAGATCAAAGGTGTTCTCTATGATAAGAGTGAAAAAGAAAGTGGTTAACCAGTGACAAGCAAGGAATTCCAAGCAAAAATCAAAGTTATTATGGCAAGTGAAGGAGCAATAGACTTCAAGGCCAAGGCCAGTGGTTTAAGTCAAGAAAGAACAGCATACGCACTGAGTGGGTGGCAATTGACGCGCTTTGGGATTAATGTGAAACAAAAAGGTTTGGTAAATGTCAGTTCATGAGCAATGCAACAGATAAAGGGTATTGGGTCTGGACGGAAAAGAGGTATTTTATGTAATAAGGGTGACAGAGAAATTGGTTAGTCAATAAGCGAGCAATGTCTTTCAAGGTGAAATCAAAGTTATCATGGCAAGTGGAGGAGCAATCGCCACAAAGTCAAGGCCACAAACTAACCACCATCTTTAAACTTACAAGTTTTCTTTGTTTGAAACAGGGACGGAAGCTATGTTCATATCAAAGCTTGAAATTTTCAAGTGTAATGCCCCAATTCTACTTACGCAAAGGTTATTTAGAAGATCACACATCACCCCTAGGAGAAACACTGCCTAGTCTGGGTTTTCAAGTTATATTTTGTTGTAGGATTCGCACTTCCTAAACTGAGATTTTACCCCTAGGAGACGCACTTCCTAAATTGAGATTTCATTCATAGGAGATGCACTTCCTAATTTGAGTCATTGAAGTTTCACCCGTAGGAGATGCACTTCCTAAATTTAGAGTTCATTCATAGGAGACACACTTCCTATTTTGAGTCATTGAAGTTTCACCCATAGGACATGCACTTCCTAAATTGAGAGTTCATTCATAGGAGACGCACTTCCTAGTCAGAGTCATTGAAGTTTCACCCATAGGAGACGCACTTCCTAAATTAAGAGTTCATTCCTAGGAGACGCACTTCCTAGTTTGAGTCATTGAAGTTACACCTGTAAGAGACGCACTTCCTAAATTGATATTTCATTCATAGGAGACGCACTTCCTAAATTGAGAGTTATTCCATAAGAGATGCACTTCCTAGCTTGAGTCATTAAAGTTACACCTGTAGGAGACTCACTCCGTAAATTGATAGTTCATTCATAGGAGACGCCCTTCCGAGTTTGATTCATTGAAGTTTCACCCCTAGGAGACGCACTTCCTAAGTTGATTTACACCTGTAGGAGACGCACTTCCTAAGTTGATTTACACCTGTAGGAGACGCACTTCCTAAATTGATAGTTCATTCATAGGAGACGTACTTCCTAGTTTGAGTCATTGAAGTTTCACCCCTAGGAGACGCACTTCCTAAGTTGATTTACATCTGTAGGAGACGCACTTCCTAAATTGATAGTTTATCCATAGGAACGCACTTCCTAGCTTGAGTCATTGAAGTTACACCTGTAGGAGACGCACTTCCTAAATTGATATTTCATTCATAGGAGACGCACTTCCTAGTTTGAGTCATTGAAGTTTCACCTCTAGGAGACGCACTTCTTAGTATGGGTCTTTCAGAATACACCTGTAGGAAACGCACTTCCTAAATTGAGATTTCACCCCTAGGAGACGCACTTCTTAGTCTGGGTCTTTTAGGATACACCTGTAGGAGTCGCACTTCCTAAATTGATAGTTCATTCATAGGAGACGCACTTCCTAGTATGGTTCATTGAAGTTACACCTGTAGGAGACGCACTTCCTAAATTGAGAGTTCATTCATAGGAGACGCACTTCCTAAATTGAGAGTTCATTCATAGGAGACGCACTTCCTAATTTTAGTCACTAAAGTTTTAACCACTAGGAGATGCACTTCCTAGTTTGGTTCATTCAAGTTTTATTTTAGCAGACGCATTTGCTAGTCAAAGTTTCTTGGTTTTACTAGTAGGAGACGCATATCCTAGTCTAGTCTTTAGTTTACTCTCACCATTGCATCAATAGTATAAGTGGTTTACAATTTTGCTAACAACTCACAAATCTTCCTAGTGCAAACTAGGGCAGAAAATTTCGTTTGTTTTGTTTGTTTTGATTGCAAGTACCCGTATGGAAAGCAAGGGAACACAGAAAGTTTCAACAATCAGGCGCCCACCTGGAGAACAAGGGAAGACAGTTCAAGTTTCAAGGTAAAGTAGCAATGTTCAAAGGAAAACAATTCAAGTTCAGCAATCAGGCACCCGCCTGGAGAACAAAGGGAAAGCAATTCAAGTTTCAAAAGAAGATAGCACAAATTTCAAGGGAAATCGGCAAGGTTCAAAGGAAGACAATTCGAATATTGGCAACCGGGTGCCTACCTGGAGATAAGGGAATTCACTTCAGAATGCAATGCAAGTCAGCAACAAAAGAAGCTCGCGGCAAGAGTGCGAGTCAACAGTCCGAGATGATCAATAGAAGTTAATCACAATAAAGAAAAAAAAGAGAAAGGCAAGAAGCTAATCCAAACGCAAAAGTTGATGAAAGATGTGGGTTGCTCAAGACATAGCCGAGGTCACAAGCACTGCATACCTGGTCTTGATCCGAAAAGCTGAAGAAAGATGAACTAGCATCTGCAACTAGAAAGCATCAAGGTTCAAATCTAAAGTCTGCATGAAGAACCACACAAGACTCAAGATCAAGCTTCAGAATACTTATAGATAGGAATCTTGTAACTCATAGTTGATAGGCTTAGTTAGTCTTTTTTCATGTTTGATTTTTGATGTAACATCAGGACCGCGGACCGGAACCTCGGCGGAATGGCACCTTGACTGGCTCTTCACCTCGGCATACTCTATCATCTCACTCACTTCTGAATTACACTGACCTGATTCCTTTACAACCAAGGATATGTAGGCAACCTCGGAAGCAAGATTCGGTCAAATATTTCAAAAATGCTTCCCACGGAGTATTCAAACGGGCAAAAATCGCTCGTATCCGCTTACTTTATCTTTGCCCGAAAACTCTTCGTGTTTCCGAGCAAAGAGGGGCAGCTGTGAGCACGTGATTTTTGCCCTACATGAAAATAACTCCTAAAAAATAGTCCAAAATAGTTTTTGTTAATTTTAGGAATTCTTCTTTGTTTATTTGCATTTCATGCATTTTTAACATATTTAAATCATCAAAAAATCTTTTTAAAAAATTGTCATTTTTTACATATTTATCTTTTGGTCTTTAAAATTAGCATTTTTCTTTAGTTTTATGTTAATTAGTCATTTTAATGTTAAAAATAAATAAAGAGTTTTAATTTCTATAAAAATAGATTAATTTAGGATTTTTAATTAAAGAAAAAGTAAAAAAAAAAAGAATGAGGATTTAATTGTAATGGGGTTTTAAATTAAGCAATTGGGCCATTCTTCAAGCCAAAACCAGCCCAAACCACAATTTTCCTACCCAATTCCCACACAACCCAAGCCCATTTCCCTACCCTTATCTGATAAAAGAAAACCTAGGATCCATAGACACAAAAGATAATGCTTATACAAAGAAGAAGGGACCAATGCCTAAAAGAGCAAGGGGGGTTCTACACAAAAATAGCAGCCGCAGAGAACAAAATACAAAACCCCCACCCCCCAGTCATCGTCTTCTTGAATTCACTCACCGAAAAGCTTCTTCCTGGACCAGTAACGACCACCCCACTGTTCCGATCTTCTCCTGCAAATAGATGCAACTCAGAAGCCCTCTTCTGATTTTGCTTCTTCTCTATTTCTGAATGCATACACTCATACATGCAAAAGCACACGGAGATACAATTGCTTCAATCATGTCCATTTCCAGATTTGTTATGGAGTCTATGTGAATTTCAGAGTTTCGTTCCTTTCTGATTTTAATAGAAATTGACTCAAGTTCGGTTGTGGAGTTTTGTTGAGTTTTACTGCTGCTTCATCCGTTTGGTGGCGATTGATGGAGGTAGAAGTTTTCCGGCGAGGTTCCGGCGCTGCTGCGTTTCCTGTTCGGGTCCAGGTTTGTTATCTTCCTTTGCGATTAATTCAAAAGCCTTATTATGATTTCTTTATTTTTCCGCCCTTTCTTCCATTAAAATGTGAAAACAAAGTGGTTCATTGGCTATGTCGTTAGATCTATCCATCTTCTACATCTTCCGTTACAGTTATTGGTAATCACTTTTTGTTTTGATTTTCTTGGGCTCTTATTCTGTTAGTAGATATCTAGTGCAGTTGTTATACATATTGAAATAGCATAAAAAAACGTGTATGGTTGTTATAAATTGGATTTACGCTTATGTATTAATGAAACCTTATTATTGTTGATTTTTTTCTGATTTGTGAAATGAAGCATATATAGTTTTGAGTTTTAGCTTCTGCTTGTGAGGCTTTGATGATGGAGTATGATATGGTTTAATTTGTGTTAATGATTTATGCATGAGTGTGAATATACATAGTCAGTAATGCATTTGGGTAAGGTTTGGTATTGTACAATTTGTTTTCCTTTATCAGATATCTAATCAAATTTAGTTAGTCTCCACTACTAGTATACTTCTAGACCCGTGCTTAATATATCGTCGTGATTGTGGACACATTCGTGTGACATAATTACGATTCCTTTAGAATTCGAGGCGTGTAATTTAGAAAATTTCATGGCCCTCGCAAAGTGCAAACGTATAGTTACTTTTGGCGCGTATTTAATAATCTACTTTCCTAAACTCGGGTGCACATTTATGTGACCCAAATCCAAATCTCAACGGTGTTAGAATGTGTCAAAAATCACGGGTGCATTTATCTGATGTGGTTCGAGACGTATTTTAATAACGTTGCAATTTTCTCTAAAAAATTAAATAAAACCGGTTAAAACTAAAATTTGCACATAGGTTCATGATTGTTTAAAATCAGATAATTAAGCCAAATATAAAAGTTGAGCAACCGTACTAGAACCACGGAACTCTAGAATGTCTAACACCTTCTCCCGGGTTAACAGAATTCCTTACCTGGATTTCTAGTTCTCGGACTGCTAAACAGAGTCAAACCATTTACTCGATTCGGGATTTTGAACCGGTGACTTGGGACACCATAAATTTCTCAAGTGGCGACTCTGAATCTTTTAATAATAAATCTCGTTTCGATTGTCCTTTAATTGGAAAAATCCCCCTTTATTATACCCCTTCCGGGGGTGTAGTGAAAAAATGAGGTGTGGCAGGAAGTCATCATATTTATATGGAGGAACATCATATGTCGTTTCGGCATCCCTAAAGAAATCAGCTATGACAATGTGCCCCAATTCACCGGGAAAAAGACAAATGCGTTCTTCGAAAAATGGTACATTAAACAAATACTCTCCACGTCATATAATCCCGCCTGTAATGGTCAAGCTGAATCCTCCAATAAAATAATATTGAACATCTTAAAGAAAAATTTAGAGGACGCCAAAGGGTAATGGCCAGAACTGCTATCGGAGGTACTATGGGCCTACCGCACCATGCCAAAAACAAGCACAAGCGAAATGCCATATTCACTAGTATACGGGACTGACACCATGATGCACGTCGAGAAAGGGGAGCCTATCCTGATTTACTCTAATGAAAGCGGACTAATTGACGATGAGAATAGAAAACAAGACCTCGACGAGGCAGAAGAACGAAGAGACATGGCTTACGTAAGAATGGTAGCCCAAAAATAATAAGCAGAAAAGTACTACAACAAAAAATCCAAAATACGACCGCTCAAAGCTGGAGACTATTATCTCAAGGACAAAACACAAGCGAGAAAAGACCCAAAAGAAGGCAAACTAGGAACCAATTGGGACAGGCCATACAAAACCACGGCAGCTGCAAGTAAATGAGCATTCCAATTAGAAACAATGGAAGGAAAACTACTACAAAATAATTGGAATGTCGCCCACCTCAAATACTTTAACTTCTTAAAAAGGACGCCCCTCAAGCCATACATTTTTTCCCTCACACGTGTTTTTTCCCGATTGAGTTTTCTCGGGGAGGTTTTTAACGAGGCAATGAAGGGGATGTCTCGAAGTTCAAGTATGATTCATCGCTCCATCTGCCTACTGCTTCTCCAGGCCGAATGTTGAAGGGACTAAGATACATGGAATCTTCTCCAATATATGTATGAAACGGACGTATAGTATTCTCTAGTGAACAAAATAAAGCAGTATTTTGTACTCTCCACCAAGGTATTGTCCAATGAATGAAATAAAGTAACATTATACTCTCCCTTGTCTCTTTTTTCGCATCTAACATTTGACCTCGCTCGAATTATTTAACATTCGACCTCGCTCGAATTACTTAACATTCGACCTCGCTTGAATTACTTTACACTCGACCTTGCTCGAGTTACTTTAATATCTGCGATCGACCACGCCAAAACATTACACACAAGCGGCCAAAAATCCAGGAACTTCACCGCACAGCAAACAAAAAATGAAAATTTGGAGAATTGAAGGCAAAACAAAAATAAATACAACGGCCCTACGTCATGTCATCCCCTTCGGCATACTCCTAGTTATACCAAGAATCGGAGGCGAGCATGTCTGCATCATCATCGACATCGTCCCTGCCAGGCGTACCGGGATCATAACCATAGGATTTATGGGCCGCATATGCTTTAACACAGAAACCCTTGAGCTCTGCCTTGGAAACCTTCCTACCGGCCTTCAAGAACTTGTACACATCAATTTGAGGCTCGGCATGAACCCACATCTCATACAACTCTCGCGGCACGACGGTATTGTCAGAATGAGATGCAGATGGATGCGACTGCCATTGAACTTCCTCATACTATAAAGCAAAAACCTAATCATTCAACCTGACAACTCCACCTCCGGATCTTGAATCCACTCTTCTAACCTAGCTACCTTGAGCGCCGAGGTCTCCGCCTCATTATCCTGCTCAGACCTACAAACACGAAGGGAATCATCCAACGCTGCTACTTCAGATATAGCGGCCACCCTGCCTTTTTCGGCATAAGCCAATTCATCAACTTTAATGCTCAACTCGCCCCTCAGATTGACAACCTGTGCTTCCCTTTGCCCAAGCTCAAAAGTTAAAGAAGCCACCCTCACCTGAAGATCAGTGTTCTCGGCCATCACCCCTTGCTCACCTCGTGCTCATCATCATTGGCCTTAAGAGCCGCCTCAAGCTCTCTTTATCGACCTGCCACCTTCATCAACTCATCATCCTGCTCCTTCAGCTCTTTAATTTTCTGCGCCAACTCTTTCTCTTTCTATTTAAGCCCATCGTGAAACAGCTGAAACTCGCTATCTTGAGTAAAGACATCGGCCAATGCATGGTGCTTGGTACGGTACTCTTTGTACTTGGAGGTCACCTTCTTAAAAACGATCGTCCTCCGCTCACGCTCGATTTCCATAATGAGAGTCTAACATACAGAGGAAAGAAAGTTAACATAAGTAGATTACACATACAAAACAAATCCTAACAGGGAAACGAAAAAGAACTTACCCGCATAGCAATGGAAATACTACTCTGTGATAGTTGTGCATCACTCATTGCCTGAAACATAGCGTTCTCAAAAGAAGCACACAATGGGGAAAATAACGACACTGCCTGCTCAGAGTTCGCCAAAAGATCGTAACCCACGGGAATGATTACATATCGGTTAGGACCCTCCATTCTCACTTCCACGCGGGTATTTATATCCAAAAAGGCCTGCACCTCTTCGAGATCGATGTCCGAGTCTGAACCATCATCCTCTGCAAGCATCGCTCCATCTTCTCCGGCCGCCGACGACACGGCACCTTTAACGTCCTGCGCTGGATCCCCACCTTGGTATGCCCTCTCGGCCCTAGGGGACCTCCTGTCATAATAGCATTCGCCATAATAACAGCCCATACGTTTTCCATAGGTGAGGATGCCGCTCTCGAGCAACGGCCTTTTTCATTTCAACGCTAGTGGCGACGGTCTTTTAGAGTTCCATTCTACTCCTCTTTATTGATGGAGACTCCTCGCCATCAGCGGACTCATCTAAAAGGTGGTAGATAGGCCGGGAAAATATCTCATCCTGTACAGCAATATTCCGAGAAGGGGGGGTCCCTAATTGACAAAGTTTGAGTATGACCTCCATGGGCAGAATCAGTCAAAGTAAATTGCATCCTTGCCGATACAATGGCCTGGCGAAATGGCGGCATTAGAGCTTTCTTTTTGGAAGCCCGACGACCAGTCACCATAAAGAGGTTGTATTTATAAATAACGACAAACAATAGAAGGCTGAAACAAAAGTAACACTTACTATACGGGACCTTCGATCCAAAGCATTTGTAGAAGACCACCCAATCTCGAATACCCGCCATGTGAGGTAACACACGAGCCACCCAGTATTCAATGCCGATGACGGGAAAGGGTGCACACCTCTCAGCTAAAAAAAAACACAAAGGAACCATAAATGAATGAAAATAAGAAAGGACGAAAGAAGAGAATAAGCGTATGCCATCAACATCTACGATTATGATTCCATTGCTCAGGAAATCCAGTAGGGTCCGACACCAAGTGCTCGGTTTTGATAAAGAAATATTTATGCCAAAACATTTGATTTGTCCTATCGTCCATTCCAACTACTAGCCCTCTGGTCCCGCGATGTCGCAGGTGTATCGTTGTGCCTCTGTAAAAACTAGGTGAAAACAAGTGTAATAGGTGGCGGATATTGACCTCGAAACTAGCCAACTCTGTATACTTTGTTAGCATCAGGAAATCTTTAAACAAATACGGAGATAGCTGTGCCTGGCAGACGTTGTAAAATCGGCAAAATTCCTTCGCCAGTTGAAGAAGAAGGAGAGTATAACCAATTAAGAAAGGGTAGACATAAAAGGCACAGTATTCAGGTTGATGGACCTCCACAATGTCACCACCCGCCGAAACCACTCGATGTGAGAAGGGATATGATATGTAGATCGAAGTTCAACTATATGAGACGGACCGATCTCAGAGATCACCGGAACGGGAGTAGGAGCAGGTTCTTTGTGGAAATCGCTTTTGGACAGGGGTTTCTATGAACTATCTCCTCTACGGTAGGAAAACGCTCACCCTCTTCACCCACGAGATCCTCACCGCCGGAAAGATGAGCTATCGATAACGGAGTGGCATCAGAAACTTCGTCGTGAATGCGAAGGGATTGTGACATCCCAACAATAAAAGGTGTGATACTAAACCTAAAGAAAAAAGTGATGACTGGGTAAGAAGAAGATAAACGAAATTGTAAAAACAAAATTTAGTAACAAGAACTGGCAAAGAAGATCGAAGGAAAATAGTGTTCATGCAAGGAGGGGAATGGTAGAAATTTCTGAAAAAACAAAACCCTTATCTATTTATAGGGCTGGATGTCATGAAAATCGAAGCGAAGGATTATCAATGCCACTAAAACCAAAGTGACATGCACGCAGATGTTGTTTCGGGAAAATGCGTAATGATGACGCGCATGGTTGTGAAGTCACCCCATGGTAACCATATCAATCATGACTCCACTGGCTATGTCGTTCTCCCGATCTTGGTCGACCCGGCTTGATTCAATAGCTAAATTCTCCCGAGAAGAAAGCAAATAATGTCCGCTTATCGAGGACGTACATGGATACTACCTCAACAAGCGGAGGGACTAACTGTATAGGTCCAAATTTGGTGACCACTGTAACGGATACGCAAGACAAAGGACGAGGTCGACCATGATATAACGACTGAAGGATTCTGTCACGACCCGGATTTCTACCCTCGGGAGTCATGATGGCGCCTACTTATAAAAGCTAGGCAATCAACAAACTTAGAAATCATTAACTTTTTTATTTTAATCCTTTTTATAAATCATATTAACAAGTGTTGAGCGATTAAATTGCAGCGGACAATTAGAATAAAGCGGAAGACTTAAACAAAAATAAACTAAGCAATACAACAATACACACATGTTTCTACCTAGAAACTAGTGTCACAACATTCACGGACTACTAAGAGTACTAAATACAACTGTTTGAAAGAAAATATAACACTGTTTATCCCGAACACATGAGATAACCGAATAAATCATAAGATAGAGGAGACATCAGGCCTGCGGACGCCTGCAAAGCTACTTCGGTGTCTCGGTGAACTGAAGGCTGGCTCCCGAGCTACTGCTGCGCACCAAATGCTACTCCGATATTTGCACATAAGTGCAGAGTATAGCATCAGCACAACCGACCCCATGTGCTGGTAAATGTCTGGCCTAAACCCGGAGAGGTAGTGACGAGGCTAGGACCAGACTCCAGATAAAAACCTGCGCAGTTATATAATGTATAGCGAAAAAATAAACATGTAATAAGCAGTTAAACTGGAGGAGGGTACATGCTTCGGGGAAATAACTTAACTTAGCAGAAACTAATAAATATGAATAAATAGTACAATATCTAAAACAATATATTAATACTACTATTGTGGCTCGTAACCCAATCCATATGTGTATATATAACTGTTGCGGCGTGCAACCCGGTCCAGTATGTAATATTTATTGCGGCATGCAACCCGATCTAATATCATATCTATTGCAGCGTGCAACTGTTGATACCCAATTTTTCCTATGTATTTTTATATACAAAATAATTTCAAAATAATATATATATGCATATATAAGCATACCCAAGTGTTCTAGTATTTTTCTCAATTTTTAAAGATTTTAAGAATCAATTTACTGTCCATTTTAGCCATACAGAAATCCAATAATTATTCCCAAGATTATCATTTTGGTGAATAACTTATTTTATTCTCACATTTATATCAAAATATAGTTAAGGTAATTTTTGTATATTTTTACGAATTTATTTGGCATTTTTAAAGATAAATTGCATATAATTGCAATTTTAGCCTACATCAAGATTAATAGCATTTTTTTATTTTATAAGATTGGTCCCAGTCTTTTTGAATCAATATTTATATGTAATTAATTAGTTTAGTACTTTTAATTAACTTTTAAAATTATTTTTACTATTTTTATAAAATAAAGAAGAAAACTAGCTATTTAACATTTAGCCTCATTTATTTCAATTACAACCTATTTTACATTTCAATTGTAGCCCTTAAATTGACCCAATTCTACCCCAATTAAATCAGTCCAATTTTATTTCTTACCCAGCCCCGACCCAATTTAAAAAAGAACCTACCCGGTTCCCACCTACCCCTTTAGATCTAGGCCGTTGATCATACAGATCAACGACCATAATTTCCACTTACCATTTTAACCCAAATGACCTACCCTAATTCCCCATTTACCCTAATCTGCCGCCTTTGAATCCCAAACCCTCTCAAATTCTCTCAAGCTCTCCGGAACCCTAGCCTCCTCTTACCCCTTTTAGCCGCCTTTCACCGGAATCCATGGCTTCTCAGGCCATGGATGGTTGGTACTCACCTCCCTTCACCGTCAAACCATGTTTGTTCGAAGCTTCGAGACCCGACCTCGATGTTCCTCTCTCCGATCTTCTCAGATCTTTTATTCCATGGCTTCTCCGGCCATGCTCCGGCATATTCAAGACTCAGGAACTTGATTCCTGACCTCTCCTACCCAAGATCGGACCTTCTTCCAAGCCTTTCTCACTTCTAGGGTTTCTCCGAAACCCTAAGCTATTCGAGGTTCTTTCCATGTTGTTTGCTTAGATGTATACTATATCTATGCTTTACTTGACATTTAAAGTGTTTTCCCCAAAGTTTCTTTTCTAAATCGTTTGTCTTCGATTTAGGGTTTCTGAAAGGACTTTTCAAAAACATCTTTCTGATTTTTCTTCTTAGTTGCTTTATGTGTGTTTGTCTATATCCTTCTCGTGTGATTTATCTTTACTACGCATGTACTGTCTGTCTACTTTTCTTTTCTACTATACATGTTACTCCTATGTTAATCCTTATTATATTTTCTTTACTCTTTTAAAATATGTGTTTACCGTTGAGATTCTTTGATTTTTTGTTTTACTAAACTCTGTTCGTGCTCTTGCTAAACATGTTTTATCTGCTTTTGTTTAAGTTTGTATCATCTCTTTCTTCTGAACTTATTTGAGTTCCGAGTTTTCTCAAATATGTTCTTCATGATCTTGAATCAGCTTTCTTCCTTTTCTGTTCAAACATGCTATCATATTTGTTTTGTTTCTCTTAAGGCTCTGAATAGACCTCCGAGTCTGTTTCAATGGCTTGCCCTCTCACCTCCATGTCTTATTCAATACAAAACCCTAGGATTTGGGGGTTTTCTTTGGCAAACCTATTTTGGTATTTGGACTAGGGTTCTTCATTGGAACCCTGGACTGTCAGCCTAACTATGAGTCTACAACTGGACTTGTACCCCTTCTTGCTTATGATTCTTAACCTTTCCATGTTAGACTAATTTTTTCTAAGTAGCATGACGATTCTCTGTTTGATTTGCCTGCTGTATATATGAGGAGTCTTCTTTCAAAAGGGGTCTTTGCCAACTAATTAATTAATTCTGAAATCCTCTAATGGTTTTTAGTTGATTGTTACTGATTTCCTTTAAATTAAACCTCTCTTTACCCCTTTCCTGACTTGGTTCATTCGAATAAGAGTCTGTAATCTTGATTTCATTGGTTGTTTGATTGATTCCTTTTCCTTATTTCACACAAATCGTGTACCATTGGGTTGTTGCCTTAAATAGCTTCTACGTATTTACCCTTTATTGTACTGCTTGGAAAATATTTTTTCAAATCCCTTTCCTTAATCATTTTTTACCCGTTTGAAATCAGAACCCCTTAACTAAAGGGAGATTGATTTCAATGATATTTCCTTACCTTTTTCTTACTTGTTTGCTGCATTATAAAAGGGGCTTGACCCTTTTGCACTAAAACAACTTTTGAATCCTCAATTTAACATACATACTCTCACATACATACTCTCAATTATAATACTCATTAAATTCTCTGCTCTCTTCTGAGGCCTTGTTACTGCTTTGCTTGCAACTTGGCTTTTCAAGACTACTATTTTTACTTATTTGTTTCCCTAAAACTGGTATGTCTCGATTTTGATTTCTGCCTCTTCCCTATGTATTTATTTTACAGTCACTACACTCTTGCCTACTTTGCTATTCATATTCTGTATTAAATATGCTACTCTACTTTTATGTTTACTGTTTGTTATGAACTCCCCATACCCTCATTCCATTCTATGTGTTCGAGTTAAGGTTCAAGGCCTGGTAGTATCCAAATTACTGCCCAAGTCTGAACCTGACCTTCAATGGATCCTAACTCCCAAATTTAGCTAACATGTTGGTCAAGGGTGTGCCAGCATTCCTAATTGCTGGGCATGACCACTAGCATGTCATGGTCTCCTTAACTCCCCCTTCTATGCATTTACACTTACTCTTAGACTTTAAGTTCTGCCCCCCTCCTATTAGCCTCGCTTTCGGACCTTGAGTTCCCTCTGAACTTGGACATTTGAGGGCTGGCCCTACCACACTGTACTATAATCTAATTCTGCAATGTATTTGGAGTGTAAGCACTTCCCGGAGTCACCTTGAGGCTCTTGGGAACTTTGACACATCCCAAATAAGAGAAATGCTTTTGTAAAACTGATCTGGAAGTTGGTTTATCTCATATTGTTAGACCTTGAGTCTGAATTAGGCTGTTTGGTTGTAGCTTGAACTTTTGATGTAATTTTACTTTTCTGATTCATCCGGGTCTGTAATAATTTGTAATAACTATGGGTTTCTAGTAAAAGGGGATGGTCACTCATGTATGCATATGGGTAGACATCATTCTTTTGGTATTTATTGCTGCAATTATAGTCTACTCTTTCGCTTATGCATTTCATATAGAAATCACATTTATAAGTTATACATTATATGTAGAAATCCTGCCTATAAGCTGTTTTATTATTGCATGTAGGAATCATGTCTATAAGTTATACATTACATGTAGAAATCCTTCCTATAAGTTGTTTCATTGTTGGCATATAGAAAATTTATGTCTATAAGTTTTGCATTACATGTAGAAATCCTGCCTATAAGTTATTGCATCAATACATATAGAGACCATGCCTATAGGTTTTTTGCATAGAGAAATCATGATCCTAGGTTTTCTGCACTTCTGCATATACCCCTGTCATTAGGAAAACCGTCTCTAGGTTAAAATAATAACAAGTTGAATCCTAAAAATCATGCTTATAGGATTCCTGCATCTCGATAATCGTTTAAAAATCAATAACACTTATAAATCATGCCTATAAGAGCAGCCCTTTGGATCTGATTCGTCTATCTCATCTATAAGTCTGGAATCAGTAGTAGTGTTGTATAATATCAACAGAATTTAGTTGGTTCTAAAATCAGTAACCCTTCTTTAAAAATCAGTACCCTTCTTTAAAAGAAAATCAATATACTTCCAGCTAGGCAAGTAGTAGGTAATTGATTAACTGTGTCAGTCCGTGATAAACTACAACCAGACAAGGCCTAATTCGGACTTCTCATCTGAGAAATATATGATGAAGCATCCCATCCTAACGCTAAATTTAATTCAGACTAAAACCGGTATTTGAAGTCATGCTAGACAGTTTGTTACTTTGAATGGGGAGGCCTATTTGAGCCTTTAACTATTATATGTTTCCTCTTTTACTGCTCTTATGTGTTTTGTTTGTCGCGCTAGGCTTTTGTCCTTTTTAAAACTCTGAAAAACCAATCTCCCTTCCCTTTAGGATTAGTAGACCCAACTGCCTCCGGGACTGATAGGATTGGGGCAGGTAGCATCATGCAATAAGTAACGAGACCATTCCGCGATTTGATACCTTAACGGGTGGGTAAGGGTAGACATAGATATGTTGACCACGCGATAACACCACGTGTATAAACGGTTACCGGGTGTTGTGTGGGGTGATCCATGTTATTTATAAACCTAGGACCCCCCCTCCCTCCCTTTTTGCTTGTTTACTTTCTTTTCTTTCCAGAACTTTTAAAAGCTGTTAATTTTCAGTTTTTTTAAACTTCTTCTTTTACTTCAATCACTTGCAGAAAATCTCTTTTAATTAACTGATTTCCAGCACTGTTGCTTTCCAAACCTCCGCCCATTTTCACTCCTTTGTTTGATTATTTGCACTAATTATTTGACCCCTTTTTTCTACACTATTATATCCTTTCTTTTAAATAATCATGCAATCGCCTACTCCCAAATTTTCAGCATGCCTTTAACTTTTTATTTTCAGTTGTTACGTGTTTGCTTGTTTACTTGTTGTTGCATTTAAAGTCACAATTGTAGCATGGCCGGGAACCACACTAGTGGATCCAGGGAGGTACCTAACACATTCCCCCCGAGATAATTTCAAGCCCTTACCCATTCTCTAGTTCTTCTTCCCTTTTTTTAAATCTCTTCTTAGTGTCCTAATGCACTTAATCATTACGTGGTCACTCTTCTAAATTGAAAACCCAGTTGAAAAAAGGAAAAGAGTTGTCCGCCCAAATGTCGTAAACCTGATTTCGCAAGAAAAGGGAGCATCGACCGCAACCCGATCCAAATTATATATATAATATCTATTGCGGCGTGCAACCCGGTCCAATATAATATTTATTGCAGTTTGCAACCCGATCCATATAGGTATACACTAATAAAAATGTTGCGGCGCGCAACCCGTTCCAAATATACAGCTTACAGTAATAATAACAACAATCCCGGCTAGGGATTAGCCATAAGTTACTCTATCCCGGCAAGGGAACTCAACAGTACAAATATATACATCCCGGCAAGGGAGAATCAGCTATAACCAATCTCAATTAAACTTCTAATCATTTCTATTATCATCATATCCAACTCTTAAGTACTTCTACGAAAATAACTAAGCCTTTGCTCAATACCACGGATTTACTCACTATTGCAGTCATAGTACTATTCAAGAATACATAAATATCAATTTAAGACTCACGGTCATGCTCGACACCAACGTATAGATACTTGTCACCATGCCTATACGTCGTACTCAACAAGAAACACATAGCAAATATGACTCAACTCCTAATCCCTCAAGCTAAGGTTAGACCGAACACTTACCTCGAACTTTCACGGCCAATTCGATCCTCAATTACCGTTTCTCCTCACGAATTTGGCTCCAAATCGATTGTATCTATACATAAATGACTTCATAACATCAGTACATGCTAAACAATTCGAATCCAACGCCTAATTATAGCTTTCCAAGCATTCTTCCCAAAAACCCAAAAATCGATCTCGGGCCCGCTTGGTCAAAACACGAGGTTCGGACAAAAATCAAATCATCCATTTACCCACGAGCCCAAATATATAATTATTTCCAAAATTTGACCCCAAAACAAGGTCTAAATCACCATTAATAAAAAGCCATAACTCTACCCAAATTCCTAATTTTCTATCCTTAATCATATGTTTTAGGCCTAGAAATTCAATAGATGTTGATGAAAATGGAAGGAAACGAGTTAGAAATTACCTACCCAAGAAGGTTTGGTGAAAAGGTGCTTCAAGGATCGCCTAGGACTTTGGAGAAATCCCAAAATGCATTCTGTTTTTGAAACATAAAATAACTGGGCAATTTAATGCTACGCATGCGCGACAGACCCTCGCGTTCGCAATGGGTCAGGCTGTTAGGCCTTCATGTTCGCGTAAGGTTACTAACCTTTACCCCGGCCCAGGCCACTTGGTCTTGGCGTTCGCGTGGCCAGGAATGCGTTCGCGAAGGTATAGCCCCCGGCTGGCTCACGTTCACGACCTGGTCTACGCATTTGCGTAAAAGGAAGTTCCTTCAGCAATATTTTACCCATCGCGTTTGCGAGGGACCTCCCGCAAACGCGAAGAAGGACACATCAAAACTGGAAACCTGCAACTTTTATAAGTCTAGAACCATTCCGAAACACACCCGAGCCCTCGGAGTTCCTAACCAAACAAATGTACCAACTCAACAACATCATACAAACTTATCCGTGCGATTAAATTGCCTAAATAACCTCAAAAACAATGAATCAAACCTCAAAATCAAGAACTTTTTCTCAAACTTTATCAAGTATCAAATTTAGAATTTTAAGTCTAAATCACGAAAAACAATGTCCATTTTAAACCAAATTTTACAGGAAGGAATTAAAACATATATAAGACATATACCGGGCGCCAGGACCAAAATAGGGGCCCGATACCATCACTTTCTAATCATATTTCATTTCTAATTTTATTAAACATTTCCAAAAAAACAATTTTTCTAAAAAATTCATTTCTCAGGCCTGGGACCTCGGAATTCGATTCCGGGCATACGCCCACGTCCCATATTTTCCTACGGACCCCCCGGGACCGTCAAATAATGGGTCCAGGTCCGGGTCCGTTTACCCAAAATGTTAACCAAAGTCAAATTTATTCATTTTAACATCAAAACTTAGCATGTTTCACAAAATTTCATATTTAAGCTTTCCGGCTATGCGCACGCAAATTGAGGCGTCTCCAAATAAGGTTTCCAAGGCCTCAGAAGCACGTAATTTGATTAAAACAAGTGATGACCCCTTTAGGTTGTCACATTCTCCACCTCTAAAACAACCGTTCGTCCTCAAACGGACAGAGGAAGGAAGTACTTAAGTCGGGGAAAAGATGAGGATAACGGCTCCACATATCGGACTCGGACTCCCAAGTCGATGCCTCAGGAGACTGGCCTCTACACTGAAAACGAACAGAAGGGAAACTCTTGGATCTCAACTGACGAACCTGCCGGTCTAGAATAGCTACCGGCTCCTCCTCATAAGACAAGTCCTTGTCCAACTGGACAGTGCTGAAATCTAACACGTGGGATGGATCGTCGTGATATTTCCCAGAGCATGGACACATGAAAAAAATGGATGCAGGACTAATAAGCTCGGCGGCTACGCAAGTCTATAAGCCACCTCTCCCACTCGATCAAGAATCTCAAACGGACCGATGAACCTAGGTTTAAGCTTGCCCTTCTTCCCGAATCTCATCACGCCCTTCATAGGCGACACTCGGATCAACACCCGCTCACCAACCATGAAAGCCACATCTCGAACATTACGGTCTGCATAACTCTTTGCCTGGACTGAGCTGTACAAAGCCTATCCTGAATGATCCTGACCTTGTCCAAGGCCTCCTGAACCAAATCCATACCTAACAATCGAGCCTCTCCCGGCTCAAACCATCCAACCGGAGATCGACATAGCCTACCATATAATGCCTCATAAGGAGCCATCTGGATACTCGACTGGTAGTTATTATTGTAGGTAAACTTTGCTAATGGCAAGAACTGATCCCATGAACCTCCAAAGTCAATAACACAAGCTCGGAGCATATCCTTCAATATCTGAATAGTTCACTCGGATTGCCCGTCCGTCTGAGCATGAAATGTTGTACTCAACTCAACCTAGGTGCCCAACTCTCACTGAATTGCTCTCCAGAAACGTGAGGTGAACTGCGTATTTCGGTCTGATATGATAGATATAGGAACACTATGAAGGCGAAGAATCTCCCGGATATAGATATCACCTAACCTCTCGGATGAATAGGAGACTGCAACAGTAATGAAATGTACTAACTTGGTCAGCCTATCAACAATGATCCAAACTGCATCGAACATCTTTCGAGTATGCGGGAGTCCAACAACAAAGTCCATAGTGATCTGCTACCACTTCCACTCGGGAAGCTCAATCCTCTAAAATAAACCACCAGGCCTCTAATGCTCATTCTTAATCTGCTGACAATTCAAACATTGAGCCACATATGTAACAATGTCCTTCTTTATTCTACGCCACAAGTAATGTTTCCGCAAATCCTGATACATCTTCGTGGAGCCTGGATGAATATAGTACCTAGAGCTATGAGCCTCCTCTAAAATCAAATCTCGTAGTCCATCCACATTAGGCACACAAACTCTCCCCTGAAATCTCAAAACTCCATCATCATCTAAGATAACCTGCTTGGCACCTCCATGCTGCACCGTATCTCTAAGGACACACAAATGGGGATCATCAAACTACCGATCACGGATACGCTCCAATAATGAAGAATGAGCGATCGTGCAAGCTAATACTCGACTAGGCTCAAAAATATCCAATCTCACAAACCGATTGGCCAAAGCCTAAACATCTAAAGCAAGCGGCCTCTCACCGACCGGAACATAAGAAAGACTACCCATACTGGCTGACTTTCTACTCAAAGCATCGGCCACCACATTGGAATTCCCCGTGTGATATAAGATGGTGATATCACAATCCTTCAACAACTTCAACCACCTTCTCTTCATCAAATTCAACTCCTTCTGTTTGAACAAATACTGAAGACTCTTGTGATCCGTGAACACCTTGTATGTCACGCCATACAGATGATTCCTCCAAAGCTTTAATGCATGAACTATGGCTGCCAACTCCTAATCATGAACTAGATAGTTCTTCTCGTGAATCTTCAACTGCCGCGAAGCATAGGGAATGACCTTGCCATCCTGCATCGACACTGCACCAAGCCCAACACGGGAAGCATCACAATAAACAGTATAAGGCCCTAAACCTATAGGTAAAACCAACATCGTTGTCATAGTCAAAGCTATCTTGAGCTTCTGAAAGCTCGCCTCACACTCATCCGGCTATCTGAACTGGGCACCCTTCTGGGTCAATCTGGTCATTGGGGCTACAATAGATAAAAACCCCTCCACGAACTAACGATAGTAGTCTGCCAATCCCAAGACACTCCGAATCTCTGTAGCTGATGCTGGTCTAGGCCAGCTCTTGACTGCCTCGATCTTCTTCGTGTCCACCTGAATACGCTTTGCTGATACAACATGACCCAGGAATGAAACTGAACTCAGTCAGAACTCACACTTAGAGAACTTGGCATATAACTGACTACCCATCAGAGTCTGAAAAACCACTCTAAGGTGTTACTCGTGCTCCTCCTGGCTGCGAGAATATATCAATATATCATCAATGAAGACTATCACGAATGAGTCCAAATAAGGCATGAACGCTCGTTTCATCAATCCGTAAAACCTACTGGGCATTTGTCAACCCGAATGACATAATAAGGAATTCATAATGCCCGTACCGAGTGCAGAAAGCTATCTTAGGACATCGGATGCCATAATCCTCAACTGATGGCAGCCAGATCTCAAGTCAATCTTGGAAAATACCTTGGTGCCCTGAATTTGATCGAACAAATCATCAATCCTCGGCAGCGGATACTTATTCTTGATTGTCACCTTGTTCAATTGCCGGTAATCAATACACATTCTCATTGACCCATCCTTCTTCTCGACAAACAACACTGGTGCACCCCAAGGCGAAACACTTGGTCTAATGAAACCCTTCTTAAGAAAATCTTGCAACTGCTCATTTAGCTCTTTCAACTCAGGAGGGACCATACGATACGGCAAAATAGAAATGGGCTGAGTGCCTAGAGCCAAATCAATGCAAAAGTCAATATCTGTCGGGTGGCATACCCGGTAGGTTTGAAGGGAAAATATCAGGGAACTCATGAACAACGAGCACATAATCAATAGAAGGGACCTCAGCACTAGAATCACGAACATATGCCAAATACGCCAAACAGCCTTTCTCGACCATACGCCGAGCCTTCACATACGAGATGACATTGTGGGTAGAATGACCAGGAGTACCCCTCCACTCTAAATGAAGCATACACGGTAAAGCTAGGGTTACAGTTTTGGCATAACAGTCCAAGATAGTGTGGTAAGGTGATAACCAGTCCATCCCCAATATAATATAAAAGTCAACCATGTGTAAAAGCATCAAGTCTACACAAGTCTCAACACCACCAATCACCACAATACAAGAACGATGGACTCGATCAACCACAATAGAATCACCCACAAGTGTAGACACAAAAATAGGAACACTCAATGGATCACTGGCATGTCCAGGTACGGTGCAAAATAAGATGACAAATACGAATACGTAGACCTTGGATCAAATAACACTGAAGCATCTCTATCACAACCCAGACCCATACCTGTAATGACTACATTTGAAGCCTCGGCCTCGGGCCTGGCCTGGAGGGAATAACATCAGGGTTGGGCCCCACCACCCTGAACCACATCCGTAGGTCGGCCTGCTACTGGCTGGCCTCCACCTTTTACGGCCTAAGCTCCACCTCTAAATCCTCTACCTCCACCTCTAGCACCTCTCCTCCTACCTCTAGCTGGCTGGGCGGCCTGTGAAATATCTGGTGCCTGAATCACAGCACGGTAACCCTGATACTGTGACTGAGTATCCACCAACCTCGGACAAGCCCTCCGGATATGACCATACTCACCACACTCATAACATCCATATTAATGTTGCGGCTGAGGAAACTGAGACTAACCTTGGCGGCCTGAATGACCACCCCGAAAGCTTTGGAGCGGCAATGCACTGATAGGATTTGGTGGTGCACTATAGGACTACTGATCAGAATACTGCCCGTGAGAACCACGGCCACCTGAAGCACCGTGAGAAACCTGGAGAGCTGACTGAAAAGGCCTGGGAGGATGGTATCTACCATATGAATCTCTACCTCCAAATGAGGTACCACTGAATCTACTTGAATGACAGGGTCTCTTATCCGACCCATGACCACCTCCCTGCAACAGAACCATCTCAACTCTGTGGGACACATTGGCCGCCTCCTGAAAAGTGATATCACTCCCAGCCTCTCTAGCTATCTGGAGACGAATCGGCTGAATGAGTCCATCAGTAAACCGTCTCACTCTCTCCCTCTCAGTGGGAAGTATAATAAGGGCATGGTAAGCTAAGTCAATGAACCTGATCTCATACTGGGTGACCGTCATGGAACCCTACTGGAGGCGCTCAAACTGCCTCTGATAGGCCTCTTTCGAAGTAATAGGGAGAAACTTCTCTAGAAATAGATGTGTGGACTGCCCCTAGGTCAAGGATGGTGATCATGCTGGTCTAGTTAAGCAATAATCCCTCCACTAAGTCTTGGTGGATCAAGACAAGTGAAATGTAGCAAAATTGACCCCATTTGTCTCAACAATCACCATGTTCCGAAGAACCTCGTGACAACTATCCAGATAATCCTAGGGATCCTCAGTAGATGCACCGCTGAATGTAGAAGTGAAGAGCTTGGTGAACCTCTCCAGCATGCACAAAGCATCGGCACAAATAGCTGCCCCATTGCCGGTCTGAGCTACTGCACCTGGCTGAACTGCTCCAACAGGCTGAACCGTTAGAGTCTGAATCTGGGGAGCTACCTGCTCCGGAGTACAGGTAGCAAGAGTCTGGGCTCCTCCTCTAGCCTGAGAAGTGACTGGTGCTACAGGAAGCAAACATGCTCGGGTGACACTCTCCATGAGGCCCACCAATCGAACCAGAGCGTCCTGATGAACTGGGGGTAGCAATGAACCTCTCTAGGACCTGATCTGGGCCCACCGAAACTGCTGGGGCCGGAACCTCCTCATCAAAATCAACTTGAGGCTCCGCCACTGGTGCTGCTGCTCGGGGCTGAGCTCTGCCCCTACCTCGGCCTCTAGCACGACGTCCTCGCCCTCTGCCCCTCATGGAAGCTGCCTGGGGCTCAGACTACTGATCGGTAGATGAGGAAGCACGTGTTCTCGCCATCTGCGAAAGAACAATGTAAAAATTCAATTAGCATTGAGAAACCAAACCGAATGATAAGAAAGAACAAATGTGAAACTTTTCCTAACTTTGTAGCCTCTGGGGAATAAATACAGACGTCTCTGTACCGATCCTTCAGACTCTACTAAGCTTGTCCATGATTTGTGAGACCTATGTAACCTAGAGCTCTAATACCAACTTGTCACTCTCACGACCCAAATCCCGAACCTGGTTGTGATGGCGCCTCTCGTTAAGACAAGGCCAGCCAGTCAACCCAATTTACCCTTTCAAAATAGTTATTTAACACAATTATAGTATAATCATGGTGTAATATTACCAAATAGTGGAATGTATAGATAAGAATGCAAAAATCCAACCCAACACAGCCCTAACCGAGTTTTCACAAGTCATGAGCAACTAAGAAATCCTGACACAAGTCTACTAAATACGAAATTTGATACAATAGTTTGTACATGGAAATAATAATATAAAGGAGTCAATGGGCTGCGGACACCAACAACTACCTCGTAATCTCCGAACAACACTGCCTGGACTGGTAGGATCAGCTCTCAGGGATGGGAATCTGCTATGCCTGAATCTGCACATACGGTGCAGGGAGTAATGTGAGTACTCTGACCCAGTGAGTAATAAATATAAATAATGGCTGAAAGCAAGAAAACACGTAAAGGCATAAAGCATTCTATCCAGAAGCAGTAAAAATCACTTAACATAGCAAATCAGTGAATTACTAGATGAAATCTCTTTTAAAACTAGTAAAACATGTAATTTGGTAGTAAATAACAAGTAGAAATCTGCCCCGAGGGCTTAGTATCAAAATAAGAAGTAGAAATCTGCCCCTCGGACACATTATCAGTAACTCAGAACAGTATTAGCCCTTCGGGCTCAGTATCAATCACTCAGTATAGTATCAGCCTCTCGGGCTCACTCTCAGAACAGTATTAGCCCCTCGGGCTCACTCTCAGAACAGTATCAGCCCCTCGTGCTACCTCACGATCACTCATATTTGCCCCTCGGGCATAGTATCAATCACTCAGAACAATGGGTACCCGCGCTCACTCTGGGTGTGCAGACTACAGAAGGGCCCCTTACGGCCCAAGCGCTATATCAAGCCACTTCGTGGCATATAAGTGTCTCAGGCCCTCGGCCTCATATCACTCGGCCTCACATCACTCAAGCCACTGTGTGGCATAAATAGTAACTCAGGCCCTCGGCCTCATATCACTCAGCATATCCTCACATGTGGCCCTCGGCCTCATTCAGTCTGAAAATCATCATAAGCCCCTCGGGCATTTGTAAAATAGTGTTTCTCAGCCCAAAATATCATTTAAGTTTCAAATCTGTATAAAAATGGCTGAGTTTGTAAAACCATAAATATCAACAGGACTGAGTTCAATACAAGTAAAAACAGTGAGGAAATAGTGATAAAAATCCCTGAAGAGTTCAAATAATTGGCACGAATCCCAAATATGGCAATCAGCCCAAATCATGATGATAACAAATCAATTTCAGTCAAATATGCGGTAAAATCATTAGTCGAGATGGACCAAGTCACAATCCCCAGTAGTAAAAGATCCTGCGCTCATCATCCAGTGCGTGTCTCACCTCAATATAGCACTACGATATGCAATTCGGGGTTTCAAACCCTCAGGACATCATTTAACATCATTATTCACCTCGAACCGGCTATTTCTTTAACTCGCGACGCCTTTGCCCCTCGAATTGGCCTCCACGTGCGTCGACTCTATCCAAAATCAGAACGAATACGTCATAATATGTTATGGGAACAAAGCCCAATCAAAATAATTGAAAAATACCAAAATTATCGAAATTAGCAAAAACCCGAGCCCCGAGCCCAGATCTCGAAACTCAAAAAAATTTACATCAACGGGTTCCCTATCTCCCCACGAGTCTAACAATACCAAAATTATCCAAATCTCATCATATTTCGACCCTCAAATATGTGATTCTGTCCAAGAGGGTTTTCTAAACTTTTCCAACAAAATTTGCGGATTAAAAGCCAAAACTAGTAATAGATTCAAGTTATCCAACCAAAATTGAGTTAAGAGCACTTACCCCGTTGTTCTCTCCGAAAATCTCTCGAAAAATCGCCTTATCCGAGCTCTAAATCGTTAAAAATGGAAAATGGGAACGAAGTCCCATTTTCAGAACTTAACATTCTGCCCAGAACATTTCCGCTTCTGCGGTTAATTAACCGCTTCCACGGTACCACTTCTACCGCAAAAGATCCGCTTCTGCGGAAATTCCCTAAGGCTCGAACTCCCTTCTGTGTTAAAAATTCCGCATCTGCGGCTTCGCAGATGCGGCCAATCGTCCGCTTCTGTGCAAACAGGCGCCCTAGCCAAATCTTGCTTTTGCGGCCTCTCTTTCGCACATGCGACCTCGCTTCTGCGGTCCAAATTCTGCAGAAGCGGAAATACCAGAAGCAACAGTGGATTTAGAATCTTTCAAGCCCAAAACTCCCCGTTAGCCATCCGAGATCACCCCGAGGCCCCTGGGACCTCAACCAAAAGCACCAACACCTCCTATAACATCATTCAAACTTGTTCCAATCATTAAAACACCTCAAACAATACCAAAACCACCAAATCTCTTCGAATTCAAGCCTAAGTTCTTCTAAGACTTCTGAATCACGCATTCGATCAAAACCCAACCAAATCATCTCCGAATGACCTGAAAATTTACACACACATCCCAAATTACATAACGAATCTACAGAAACTCTCGGAATTCCATTCCGACCCTCGGATCAAAATCTCACCTATCAACCGGAATTCGCCAAAATACTAACTTTGCCAATTTAAGCCTAATTCTACACCGGACCTCCAAAATCACTTCCGATCACACTCCTACGTCACAAATTACCTCCCAGAGCTAATCGAACCATTGAAAATCAAATCCGAGCCCTCTAACTCATAAGTCAACATCCGGTTGACTTTTTCAACTTAAGCTTTCTTAAAAGAGACTAAGTGTCTCATTTCTTATCAAAGCCAATCCAAACGCAACCCAATCAACTCAACCACATAAGACGCGGATAACGAATCATAAAGAAGGAGAAATATGGAAAAATGGAGTGGTAACTCATGAGACGACGGGTCGGGTCGTCACATCCTCCCCAACTTAAAAAAACATTTGTCCTCGAACGAGTCAAGAAACATACCTGAAGCCTCAAACAGGTGGGGATATGTGCTCAACATCTCTCGCTCAGTCTCCCAAGTAGCTTCCTCCATGGGCCGACCTCTCCACTTCACTTTCACCGAGGCTATGTCCTTTGATCTCAACTTTCGAACCTGACGACCCAAAATAGCCACTGGCTCCACATCATAAGTCAAATCATCATCCAATTTAACCGTGCTGAAATATAAAACATGGGACGGGTCCCTAACATACTTTCGAAGCATAGAAAAATGAAATACCGGATGCATGCTCCATAAGCTGGGTGACAAAGCAAGCATATAAGCCACCTCCCCAATCCTCCTAAGTACCTCAAAAGGCCCAATGAACCGCGGACTCAACTTCCTTTTCTTCCCAAACCTCATAACACCCTTCATGGGCGAAACCTTCAGCAAAACCTTCTCACCAACCATATAAGACACATCCCGAACCTTCCGGTCCGCATAACGTTTCTGACGCGACTGTGTTGTACGAAGTCTCTCCTGAATCACCTTCACCTTATCTAAGGCATCCTGAACAAAATCTGTACCCAGTAGCCTAGCCTCGCCGGGCTCAAACCAACCAACTGGAGATCTACACCGTCTCCCATACAAAGCCTTATACGGTGCCATCTAAATGCTGGACGGATAGCTGTTGCTGTAGGCAAACTCTGCAAGCGGTAGAAAAGTCCTCCAAAACTGGGACGTAAACTGACTGCCTCTATCACAAATAATAAACACTGGAATACCATACAATCTAATAATCTCCCGGATAAAGATCTCTGCCAGCCGCTCCGAAAAATAGGTAGTGCATACCGGAATGAAGTGCGCGGACATGGTCAGCCGATCCACAATCACCTAAATTGAATCGAACTTCTTCAAAGTCCGAGGAAGACCACTCACAAAATCCATAGTGACTCTCTCCCACTTCCTCTCAGGAATAATCATCCGCTGAAGTACGCCACTCGGTCTCTGATGCTCATATTTCACCTGTTGACAATTTAGACACCGAGCTACAAACTCCACAATATCTTTCTTCATTCTCCGCCACCAATAATGCTGTTTAAGATCCTGATACATCTTCGCGACACCCAGATGAACGGAATACCGCGAGCTGTGGGCCTCCTCCAGTATCAACTCTCTAAGTCCATCCACATTAGGCACACAGATCCGACCCTGCATTCTCAATACACCATCATCACCAATGGTCACATCTCTGGCATCATCATGCTGAACTCTGTCCTTAAGGGAAAAAAAATGCGGATCATCATACTGGCGCTCTCTGATGCGATCATATAAGGAAGACCGAGAAACCACACAAGCCAACACCCGACTGGGCTCCGAAATATCAAATCGCACAAACCGATTGGCCAAGGCCTGAACATCAACTGCAAAGAGTCTCTCCCCAACTGGAATGTACGCCAAACTTCCCATACTCACCGCCTTTCAGCTCAAAGCATCAGCCACTACATTGGCTTTTCCCGGATGATACAGAATAGTAATATCATAATCCTTAAGCAACTCTAGCCATCTTCGCTGCCTCAAATTAAGATCCTTTTGCTTGAATAAATGCTGAAGACTGCGATGATTAGTGAATACCTCACAAGATACACCATAAAAATAGTGCCTTCAAATCTTCAATGCATGAACTATGGCAGCCAACTCCAAATCGTGAGCATGGTAGTTCTTCTCATGGGGCTTCAACTGACGAGAAGCATACGCAATCACTCTACCCTCCTGCATCAATACACAGCCAATCCCAACTCTCAAAGAATCACAATATACGGTATATGAACTTGAAGCTGATGGCAAAACCAACATTAGAGTTGTGGTCAAAGCTGTCTTGAGCTTCTGAAAGCTCTCCTCACACTCGTCCGACCATACAAACGGTGCACCCTTCTGAGTCAACTTGGTCAAAGGCGATGCAATGGATGAAAATCCCTAAACAAACCGGCGATAATAGCCTGCCAACCCAAGAACGCTACGAATCTTTGTGGTTGAGGATGGTCTAGGCCAACTCTAAATCGCCTCTATCTTATTTGGATCAACCTGAATACCCTTGATGGACACCACATGCCCCAAGAAATCCGTTGAACTGAGCCAAAACTCACACTTGGAGAATTTTGCATAAAGTTTCTCTTCCCTCAATCTCTGCAACACAACTCTCAATTGCTCCGCATGCACCTTCTGACTACGTGAATACACTAGAATATCATCAATAAAGACTACGACAAATGATTCGAGATAAGGCCGGAACACACTGTTCATTAGGTGCATGAATGCTACTGGGGCATTGGTTAGCCCAAATGGGATAACAAGGAACTCATAGTAACCGTATTTGGTCTTGAAAGCTGTCTTAGGAATGTCTGAATCCCTGATATTCAACTGGTGATAGCCTGAACGAAGATCAATCTTGGAAAACACACTAGCTCCCTGAAGTTGATCAAATAAATAATCAATACGAGGCAAAGGATACTTGTTCTTCACTGTTACTTTATTCAACTGCCTGTAATCAATGCACATTCTCATTGTGCCATCCTTCTTCTTCACAAATAAGACTGGTGCACCCCAAGGTGACACACTAGGCCGAATGAACCCCTTTTCTAGGAGTTCCTGAAGCTGCTCTTTCAATTCCTTCAACTCTGCTGGTGCTAGACAGTACGGTGGAAATGGGCTGAGTGCCCGACACAAAGTCGATACCAAAATCAATATCCCTATCGTGTGGCATGCCCAGCAAGTCTACAAGAAATACATCGGGAAAATCCCTCACAAATGGAACAGAATCAATATTAGGAGTCTCAGATCCAACATCTCACATAAAATCTAGATATGACAGACAACCTTTCCCAACCATACGCTGGGCTTTCAGGAAGGAAATTACTCTGCTAGGAACATAATCAGTCATACCACGCCACTCGATCTGCGGTACACCCGGCATAGCCAAAGTAACTGTCTTATCATGACAGTCTAGAATAGAATGACATGAAGACAACCAATCCATGCCCAAAATAACATCAAAGTCCACTATGCTCAATATCAATAGATAAACTTGGGTCTCCAGACCCCCAATAGTCACAACACATGACTGGTACACACGGTCCACAACAACAGTATTGCCCATCGGGGTAGATACATGAACAGGTAAAGAAAGAAACTCCCGGGGCGTGCCCAAATAATGAGTAAAATATGAGGACACATAAGAATAGGTGGAACCAGGATCGAATAATACAGAGGCATCTATGTGGCAGACTAGAACAATACTTGTAATGACAGCATCTGAAGCAATAGCATTTGTCCTGCCTGGAATAGCATAAAAACTAGCCTGGACACTGCCTGATCGACCTCCCCCTCTAGGGCGACCCCTGGACGCCTGACCTCCACCCCTAGCTAACTGGGCGGGTGGTGAAGTAACTAGAGTAGAAGTTGAGGTATGACCCCTCTGCTGGGGCGAACTAGAAATACAATGAGGACACTACCTCCACATATGCCCAAACACTCCACACTCAAAACAACTCCCAGGTTCTGGAGAAGGATGAAGGGAACCCCTCGCACCGAAGTGACCAGCTGATGCGCTCGGCATAGAAGAACCCTGAAGCTGAGGAGGCACGACATGAAGTCTGGGCTGGAAGGGCGCTTATTGAAGGTTGACCCTGTTGAGAACTATGATAACCACGACCTGAAGATCCCCCGCAATACTCTGGATGGGCCGACTGAGCACCACTGTAACTGCCCGGACCTCTTGGCCTCCCTCTCCTCTCTATCCTGGCGGCGAGCTGTCTCAATATCACGAGCGATATCAACCACCTCCTCAAATGAAATACCCAATACTCTCTCTCTAGTCATCAGAATACGGAGATGATAATTAAGACCATCCACAAACCTCTTGATCCTCTCACGATCTGTCGGAACCATCCACCCGGCATGACGAGCAAACTCATAATACCTCACCTCATACTGCGATACAGTCATATCTCCTTGCTTTAACCACTCAAACTGTCTACGCAGCTCCTCCCTGCGGGACTGCGGTACATACTTCTCCAAGAAAAGAGTGGAGAACTCCTGCCAAGTAAGGGACACTATGCCAACCGGCCTACGCCTCTCATACGCCTCCCACCAAGTGAAGGCAGCCCCAGTAAACTGGAAGATGGTAAATAATACACCACTAGTCTCCAGGATCCCTACTGTATGGAGCATCCGCCGACACTTGTCAAGAAAATCTTGGGCATCCTCGCCCTCAGCACTACTATATGACGGAGGTTGGAGCCGACCAAACCTCTCAAGTCGACACAGCTTATCATCTTTCATAACTGGTACTATAAACCCCTAAGCTGGTGCAACTGGCTGGGCTGGAGGTGTATCTGGCGTATGAAGTCCCTGCACTACCTGCTCAGGTATGTGATTAATAGGAGTCTGGGTGCGTTCCCTGACCTGTGAAGTAGTTGCGGCTTAAGTAGCTGAAATCGACTGAGCCAGGCCAATACAAACTGATAAGATCTGAGCCAAGGCCTCCTGAAGACCCGGAATCACAATGGGCACAGCTGGTGCCTGATCTTGGGCTAGGGCAGGTGGTGGATCAATAGGTGCTGCCCTCGCTGCCCTGCCTCTACCATGACCACGTCAACGGCCTCTGGTGGCATCAGTGGGTGGCACTGGTGGTCATCCACCTCGTCCGGTAGCACGAGTCCTTGCCATCTATGGGAGAATAGAATACAGAAGTTTAGTTCTCGGATCAACTAAGTCGCACGACAAGAATTTCAAGAATATGAAATTTTTCCTAAAGGTTCTGCAGCTTTTCGAGGATAAATACAAACATCTTTGTACTGATCCGCGAGACTCTACCTGCTCATGAATCGCGAGACCTAGTAACCTAGGCTCTGATACCAACTTGTCACGACCCAAATCCCGAACCTAGTCATGATGGCGCCTCTCGTGAAGACAAGGTCAACCATTCAACCCAATTCACCCTTTCAAAATAGTTATTTAACACAATTATAGTATAATCATGGTGAAATAGTACCAAAATGCGGAATGTATAGATAAGAATGCAGAAATCCAACCCAACACAGCCCTAACCGGGGTATCACAAGTCATGAGCAACTAAGAAATCCTGACACAAGTCTACTAAATATGAAATCTGATACAATAGTTCGAGTAACATGGAAATAATAATATAAAGGAGTCACGGGGCTGCGGACACCAACAACTACCTCGTAATCTCCGAACAACACTGCCTGGACTGGAAGGATCAGCTCTTACGGATGGGAATATGCAATGCCTGAATCTGCACACACGGTGCAGGGAGTAATGTGAGTACTCCGACCTAGTGAGTAATAAATATAAATAATGGCTGAAAGCAAGAAAACATGTAAAGGCACAAAGCATTCTATACAAAAGCAGTAAAAATCACTTAACATAGCAAATCAATGAAATAATAGATGAAATCTCTTTTAAAACCAGTACAACAGGTAATTTGACAGTAAATAACAAGTAGAAATCTGCCCCTTGGGCTCAGTATCAAATTAACAAGTAGAAATCTGCCCCTCAGGCACAGTATCAGTAACTCAGAACAGTTTCAGCCCCTTGGGCTCAGTATCAATCACTCGGTATAGTATCAGCCCCTCAGGCTCACTCTCCGAACAGTATCAGCCCCTCGAGCTACCTCACGATCACTCATATCAGCCCCTCGGGCAAAGTATCAATCACTCAGAACAATGGGTACCCGCGCTCACTGTGGGTGTGCATACTCCGAAGGGGTCCCTTACGGCTAAAGCGCTGTATCAAGCCACCTCGTGGCATATAAGTGTCTCAGGCCCTCGGCCACATATCACTCGGCCTCACATCACTCAAGCCACCGCGTGGCATAAATAGTAACTCAGGCCCTCGGCCTCATATCACTCAGCATATCCTCACATGTGGCCCTTGATCGCAGCGGACTCAACCTTAGGAAGAGTGGGCACTAATACTTTTACCCAATAGTGGTATCGGGGTCAATTTCCACAGGGAGCTAGAAAAGGGAGTTGAGTAATTGCTTAGTATAGAGATGTGTTTTGGCTCCTAATTGTACTTCTACCATTTTTGGATTTTTATAATTATCAACTACAATTTAACAACTACTAGTTAAAACTAAGTGATGCTAAATATTGATTCTAGGTTGTATGAAAGATAGAGAAAAGCACTAGGGTCGTGGCATTTACCTAGGTGGTCAACTAACGGGTAGAGATTCATAATACAAGAATGATGATTGTGGGGCTTATGCTATAACCATTGCACGATTGCACTCACTCTCACACCTCTCGGTAGAGAGAATGATTTTGCCCAATTGACTCTCTCGAGACCAATTTGGTAGGCCAATATGCCCAAGCAACTTAGGGTTCAAGTTGGGTAATTACTCTCTCGAGGTTTACCCTGTTAATTGGGATTACTATTCTCATGGGTCCATCCCAATTCCTTGTTGGGTCAATTTTAGAGTCATAGACACTCATTCTCAAGAAGAGTCAAGAGCCACTAAGCTAGACTCAGTGTTTGCAACCACCAAATCCTAATTAAACCATAAAATTAACCCAAATAGCTAACACCCAATATCATTCAAGCATTAAACAATCACACCCATTAGTTACCCACACTAGGGTTGAGCCACAACCCTAGCTAATGGATTTAGCTAGACATAATAGGAACAGAAATTGAAGAAATAGTAGATAAAATCAACATATTAATTAACTACAAAGTTAATATACAAGAATCTATGATAAAACAAGATGAAATTGCCCAAAATAGGCTAAAACTTGAGTCTCACGAGTGCAGCAGCTATATCTGATACAATCCTTAACCTAAAAAAGTAAAATGTTCTATTTATACTACACAGGAAAAACTAGACAAAAATATCCCTACGGGTCTAGCGCGGATCGCGCACAAATGCCGCGCGGCCGCATAGGGATCTTTGGTCTTCGTATCTTGCTTCTGAAACTGTGGGCGCAGACCGCGCACAAAGGTTGCGCAGCCGCGTTGGCTGAGAGGCGCGGACCGCGTAGAAATGTGGCGCGGCCGTGTGGAAAACTTGACAAAACTCCACTCCCTGAACTTCATTCACGCGGACCGCACTGTTTTGGTGTGCGGCCGCATGGGCTTTTGCGTTGAATTACCGAGTCTCTGAACTCCTCTTGGCGCAGACCGCGTAGAAAGGAGTGTGGACCGTGCAGGTTAGCCTGGAAATTACACCTTCTCTGAACTTCTTTTGCGCGGCCGCGTGGTAAATTAGTGCGGACCGCGCAGGTCAACATGGACTTAGGCACAGTCTCTGAACTCTTCTGCGCGGCCGCGTGGCACATCAGTGCGGACCGTGCAGGGATCTTGTTCCCCACTTCACTAGTCTTTTGATACTTGTTCACTCCTTTTTGAGCCGATCTTTGACATTTGTCATCTTGTCGCTCAAACCTGCAATCAAGCGCAACTTGTAAGCATTTTGGCACTAATTTATGGCAATTCACGCACAAAGCCTAGGCAAGAATGGTTATAAAACATGTAAAAATTACAATTATCAACTCCCCCCAAACTTAAACCTTTACTTCTCCTCAAGCAAATAAAATAAGACCTACCCCTCAAAGGAAAACACCCACGTAATTCCTGTTTATCCTAAAGTAACTTCAACAAGCCTCAATTGGGACTAACAATTGCCCTCAATGCGAATGCATCATTAACACATTTAACCTTGAAAACTTGTGGATCAAGTGTGACATAAGAGCATCAAGAGTTGACACATATTTATCAAAGAGTTTTTCTCAATTACTTTGGTCATTGTGGAACCCAAACTCACACATCCTCAACTCTCCCTAAGTGAACCTCACCTTTTAGAGTATTGACACACAAACCGAGGTGGATGGATTTCTCTCATCTCTCTCAAAGAAAAGGCCATAAGTCCGTCTCTAAGTACCATATGCTTGCCCCTTATGTAAGTATCCACTAATGCAGGCTTCCCTCAACTCAAGATCATATAGGGCTTTTGAGGAGTCATTATGAAGGCTTTTGGGTAAAGGTGGGACACGTTTTTATTCAATTGGGTTCAATCTTTCCTTAAGCACTTCTTTTGATTCATTTTGGCACACTTTCTCGACTCATTTGAGTATTTCACTTATTTCAAGGGGTTAGAGAGACACCTTGTCACTCTTTCTTTTTCAATTCAAAGCCTTTTCTCTTTTTGTATACATTTTCCACACCTTGTTCACTTTTTGTTGTCCTTGGATTCCCTTTTTTATTATTATAATCTTTTTGTATTTCTTTATGTCTTTTTATCTTTTTCATGGCCTTCCTTTTCTTTTGCTTTTGTGCCTTTTTACCATATTGTTTCCTTTCTTGTCTCTCCCCCCTAAACTTAGACATTTGCCATTACTCAAGGGAAGATTTGGGTGCCAAGAGAGGATCTCATTGAGAATGGGTATAGGCTTGTAGCTTTGGTTCATGAAAGAAGAAGGTTTAAGGCTCAAAAGGGGTGAACTAGGGATCATTTCATTGGTAGGTCATGGAAATTGTTTGAGTTTGTCATTTTGGATCAAAGAGAGCCTATAATCACTTCTCAAGTCAAGTTTCACCTATGATTGCGCCTCAACAAACACTCAGGGCAAGTTCTAGAATGAAAAATTATGTACAAACCATCTATCAACTACGAATGTGCTAAAAGTAAAAGAATATATACAGTAATCCAGAATGTCAATCAAAATGGTACAGCCACACCCCCATGAATAAAAGATAGCATTGCCCTCAATGCTAGCAATCAAAATAAGCACCAAAATACAAGAAAGGATATAGAATGGCCCCTCAAGCCTCATCTGTCGCCCTGTGCTGATCAGTGGCCTCCAAGTCCTCTGTACTAGCGGGAACCTCAGACTAGTCCCCGGCCTGCTATTGCTGCTCTGCTGGGACAAATATCGGATTAAGAACTGGCTGACTAGCTGGTGGAGCAGTGGAGGGACCCTCCTGAATCGGAGCCACCTCTATCACAACTCCCTCAGTGCTAGGGAGTTTTCACTTCTTCCTTGGCCTCTACACCTCCTCCTGTGGCTGAACTGCTGCTGGCTCTACAGCTAGATCCCCAAATAATAAATCAATTGGCAGTTGATCCTCCATGAGCTTATCCACATCTACTCTCAATTTCGTCAGTGACTCCTTGGAAGCCTTCTGCTTCCTCAACTTCTTGTGCTCCCGAGCCAGTTTACCCAAAGCCTTGCTATGTTCCCCAACCGCCTTAGTCAAGGCATCCTGCATCACCATTATCTTTTCCTGGTTGTCCAGGATCTTCTTCAGTGCTTCCTCTATAGATGGAGGAATCTCAACGGTAGCACGAGCTGACGGTGTCTAAACTGCAGTGGTAAAAGTGGACAACTTGGATGTCGCAGCTGACATCCAGTTGTTCAAACTGGATAGGGACTGACTGAGCTGATGGGCAGTGAACCAGTGAGTCTTCCATGAAGGAACAACCAGGTCCGCTGAAGTAGATATACCGGCAATAGAAGAAGGACCCGAGGGCAATGTCTCACCGGCAGCAAGGATGGTGGAAGGCTCAGTGGAAAGCTCAATAATCACTGGCTCCTCAGACTGGCCAGGTGCGGTGGAAGTGGATGCCTGATTCTTCTTGCCCCTTTTTGGGTTTTCCGGACCCAACTGACTGTACCAGCAGTAAGGAGCCACTGGAGGTACCTTGACATCATACCTCTTTTTCTTCACTTTCAATTCTCTAAAGTACAGGGAGAGTGTGTTCGGGAAAGGATAGTTCGTGTTGGTCTCCTGCCCAACTGTAGAAATCACCCTCGACATAATGTTGCCCACATTTAGAGGAAACCCCGCCATGATAGATGCCACTAGAACAGCACGGGGAATGGGAATGGAGACAAAAGTGAGCCAACCCTTTGCTTCAAAGTTCAGGGTGTTCCTCAGAATCTTTTCCCCTACTTTCAACCAACTTGGGACAGTACCCGGAGCTGCCAAGTGCTGGGCCAACCAAGGACAAACCTCTTCTTTCATTTCCAGCTTTTCCAAGTATTGGGTTTCGTCCTCTTCGTTGAAACCCAAAAAATCATTCAATGACTTTCCATCAAACAACACTACTGTATCCCGCACTTTCTTTGCCTTTGAGTCTTGTACTACATGATGAACATTGTTGTAGAACTCTTTGACTATATGCTCATTGGCCATTTCACAACGCTCTTTAAAGAAGCCCCAACCCTCTCTAGTTTGGAATTGTGCTTGCACATGCGGGTTGAGAGGAACAAGATCAAAATCAATAAACTGCCTCTCCAGAATCAATGTCCGTTTGGGCCACCACTACCGAAATCTGTGGAAGGCTATTTCACTCACAAATCTATCACCCCATGCTTCCGGCTTCCTTGTTCTATCAATACCTCCAACTTGGGGCTCACCCCCCTTACCATATCCTCCGCTCTCCCCTGATATTGAAGTTGTGGGGGAGGTGGATTTCTATTTTTCATTCTCTGCTTCGGACTCATCAGACGAATCCGAGACAACATTCACTGGTTTTTTGGATGTGGCTACATCACCATGATCAGGAGAAGGGGAATCATGGAGCTGAAATGATGTGGACATGTGGGTGGGGGCAGATTGTAAAGTGATATCCTGGGATGGTACATACTCACTCCCCGTAAAGTGTGAGGCCACTCTATCAGCTGCCCGTATCAGCTTCCGGGTCTTTTTTATATTCTCCCAACCCTGGGGAGTGAGTTTGACCACCTGCTTTCCTTTGCCCTCTCGGGAGGAACCACCTCTCCCAGGTTGTTTTTCTTTGCCCCCGCACTTTTGAACCATTATCTGCAAGGAAAACATGTCTAACATTGTTAGTAGAAGCACATGAGGTGAATTAGACAATACAGTTGAGTTCAATAATTGCAGACACAGTGACACAAGTAGAGGGGTGCGGACCGCTCAAAAGAGTCACACGGTCGCACTGAGGGAGTGCGGACCGCGTAAAACTGGAGTGCGGACCGCGCTTGAGAGGTTCCAATCACACCCTTCTCTGAACCTTATTGACGCGGTCTGCACTGTTTTGGATCGCGGCTGCATCGATTCAGCGTGGACCATACAAAAGTGGGCCGCGGACCGCGCATATCAATCACCCAAAAGTAGCCTTCTCTGAACCTTATTGACGCGGTCCGCACTGTTTTGGACCGCAGTCGCGCTGGGCTAACGCGGACTGCACGATAATTCTATGCGGACCGCGCAGGTCAGAACTTAGCACACACAACAGAAGAAGCACAGACCGCGCATAAAGGGTGCGCGGCCGCATAGGGCTAAAATTTAACTGAGTACGGGATTTTGCAATTAAGTCCAATTTTTTCCTAAGTGTACCTAATCAATTATTTAACATGAATTCATGTCGTTTGCTCAAAGTAAACACAGAAAATCTAATCTAACAGTTAAAACTAAGAATAAAGAGAAGAAATAAGAAGTTATACTAGTGGGAAGCAATTAAAATAAACAAAAATTATACTATGAATGAAATGAGCAAGAATTGTTGCCAGGGATGAATGAATTTTAACTTTGTGAGCAAGTAGTGTTGATGAACAGTGAAAATTAGAGCTCGGGTGGAAATTTTGCGAAAAGGTTAAAATGACACCCAAGGCCTCTATTTATAGAAGAACCCTGGGACCCACCACTTACCTACCAGCGCGGTCGCGCAGAAATGGCCGCGAACTGCGCTGGATTTTTCCAGCCTACATAACACTTGCTCAACCCACGCGGACCACACTGTTTTGGTGCGCGGCCGTGTTGGATTTTATCAGAGAGCATGTCACTTTGGGTTTTCCAGCGCAGACCGCACAGAAATGTCATGCGGCCGCGCTGGGTCTTCTGAGACTTAACTCTTACTTGCTCAAGCCTACGAGGATCGCACTGTTTTGGTGCGCGGCTGCGTAGGCAATATTCAGAGATTGCGCATTTTGCATTTTTGTCCTCAACTGGTTCAATATTGTCCCTGCAACACTTCACAAACTATCAGCTCAAAAATCCTAATCTACAACAGAAAAATCAAAGAGAAAGAAAAAAGACATGGGTTGCCTCCCAAGAAGCGCCTGATTTAACACCCCGGCAACGGCGCCAAAAAGTGATCGCAGCGGACTCAACCTTAGGAAGAGTGCGCGCTAATACTTTTACCCAATAGTGGTGTCGGGGTCAATTTCCGCAGGGAGCTAGAAAAGGGAGTTGAGTAATTGCTTAGTCTAGAGATGCATTTTGGCTCCTAATTGTACTTCTACCATTTTTGGGTTTTTATAATTATCAACTACAATTTAACAACTACTAGTTAAAACTAAGTTATGCTAAAATATTGATTCTAGGTTGTATGCAAGATAGAGAAAAGCACTAGGGTCGTGGCATTTACCTAGGTGGTCAACTAACGGGTAGAGATTCATAATACAAGAATGATGATTGTGGGGCTTATGCTATAACCGTTGCACGATTGCACTCACTCTCACACCCCTCGGTAGAGAGAATGATTTTGCCCAATTGACTCTCTCGAAACCAATTGGGTAGGCCAATATGCCCAAGCAACATAGGATTCAAGTTGGGTAATTACTCTCTCGAGGTTTAACTCGTTAATTGGGACTACCATTCTCATGGGTCCATCCCAATTCCTTGTTGGATCAATTTTGGAGTCATAGACACTCTTTCTCAAGAAGAGTCAAGACCCACTAAGCTAGACTCAGTGTTTTCAACTACCAAATCCTAATTAAACCATAAAATTAACCCAAATAGCAAACACCCAACATCATTCAAGCATTAAACAATCACACCCATTAGTTACCCATACTAGGGTTGAGCCACAACCCTAGCTAATGGGTTTAGCTATACATAATAGGAACAGAAATTGAAGAAATAGTACATAAAATCAACATATTAATTAACTACAAAGTTAATCTACAAGAATCTATTATAAAACAAGATGAAATTGCCCAAAATAGGCTAAAACATGAGTCTTACGAGCGCAGCAGCTATATCTGATACAATCCTTAACCTAAAAAAGTAAAATGTTCTATTTATACTATACAGAAAAAACTGGATAAAAATACCCCCACGGGTCTGGCGCGGACCGCGCACAAAAGCCACGCGGCCACGTAGGGATCTTTGGTCTTCATATCTTGCTTCTGAAACTGGGGGCGCGGACCGCGCACAAAGGTCGCGCGGCCGCGTTGGCTGAGAGATGCGGACCGTGTAGAAATGGGGCGCAGCCGCGTGGAAAACTTGACAAAACTCCACTCTCTGAACTTCATTCACGCGGACCGCACTATTTTGTTGTGCGGCCGGGTGGGCTTTTGCATTGAATTACTGAGTCTCTGAACTCCTCTTGGCGCGGACCGCGTAGAAAGGAGCGCGGACTGCACAGGTTAGCCTGGAAATTGCCCCTTCTCTAAACTTCTTTTGCGCGGCCGCGTGGTAAATCAGTGCAGACCGCGCAGGTCAACATGGACTTAGGCACAGTCTCTGAACTCTTCTGTGCGGCCGCGTGGCACATCAGTGTGGACCGTGCAGGGATCTTGTTCCCCACTTCACTAATCTTTTGATATTTGGCAGGTTTCGCTCTTTTTTGAGCCGATCTTTGACATTTGTCATCTTGTCGCTCAAACCTGCAATCAAGCGCAACTTGTAAGCCTTTTGGGACTAATTTATGGCAATTCACGCACAAAGCCTAGGGAAGAATGGGTATAAAACATGTAAAAATCAAAGTTATCAGCCCTCGGTCTCACTCAGTCCAGAAATCATCATAAGCCCCTCGGGCATTTGTAAAACAGTTGTTCTCAGCCCAAAATATCATTTAAAAATATCATTTATGTTTCAAATCTGTATAAAAGTGGCTGAGTTTGTAAAACCATAAATATCAGCAGGACTGAGTTCAAATACAAGTAAAAATAGTGATAAAAATCCCCGAAGTGTTCAAATAATTGGAACGAAGCCCAAATACGGCAATCAGCCCAAATCATGATAATAACAAATCAATTTCAGTCAAATACGCGGTAAAATTATCAGTCGGTATGGACCAAGTCACAATCCCCAGTAGTAAAGGACCTTGTGCTCATCATCCAGCGCGTGTTTCACCTCAATATAGCACTAGGATGTGCAATCCGGGGTTTCAAACCCTCAGGACATCATTAAACATCATTACTCGCCTCGAACCGGCTATTTCTTTAACTCGCGATGCCTTTGCCCCTCGAATTGGCCTCCACGTGCGTCGAATCTATACAAAATCAAAACGAATACGTCATAATATGTTATGGGAACAAAGCCCAATCCAAATAATCAAAAAATACCAAAATTCTCGAAATTAGCAAAAACCCGAGCCTGGGCCCACATCTCAAAACTCAGAAATTTTTACATCAATGGGTTCCCTATCTCCCCGCGAGTCTAACCATACCAAAATTATCCAAATCCCATCACATTTCGACCCTCAAATCCGTGATTCTATCCAAGAGGGTTTTCTAAACTTTTCCAACAAAATTCGCGAATGAAATGCCAAAACTAGTAATAGATTCAAGTTATCCAACCAAAATTGAGTTAAGAACACTTACCCTGTTGTTCTCTCCGAAAATCTCTCGAAAAATTGCCTTTTCCGAGCTCCAAATCGTTAAAATGGAAAATGGGAACGAAGTCCCATTTTCAAAACTTAACATTCTGCCCATAACATTTCCGCTTCTGCGATTAATTAACCGCTTCCGCGATACCACTTCTACGGCAAAAGATCCGCTTCTGTAGAAATTCCTAAGGCCCGAACTCGCTTCTGCGATAAAAATACTGCATCTGCAGCTTCGCAGATGCGGCCAATCGTCCGCTTCTGCGAAAACAGGCGCCTAGGCCAAAACTCGCTTCTGCGGCCTCTCTTTCGCACATGCGACCTCGCTTCTGTGGTCCAAATTCCGCAGAAGCAGAAATACTAGAAGCAGCAGTGGATTTAGAATCTTTCAAGTCCAAAACTCCCCGTTAGCCATCCGAGATCACCCCGAGGCCCTCGGGACCTCAACCAAAAGCACCAATACCTCCTATAACATCATTCAAACTTGTTGCAATCATTAAAACAACTCAAACAGCACCAAAACCACCAAATCTCCTCGAATTCAAGCCTAAGTTCTTCTAAGACTTCCGAATCACGCATTCGATCAAAACCCAACAAAATCACCTCCGAATGACCTGAAAAATTTACACACATATCCCAAATTACTTAACGAAACTACAGCAACTCTCTGAATTCCATTCCGACCCTCGGATCAAAATCTCACCTATCAACCGGAATTTTCAAAAATACTAACTTCGCCAATTCAAGCCCAATTCTACACCGGACCTCCAAAATCACTTCCGATCACACTCCTAAGTCACAAATTACCTCCCGGAGCTAACCGAACCATCGAAAATCACATCCGATCCCTCTAACTCATAAGTCAAAGTCCGGTTGACTTTTCCAACTTAAGCCTTCTTGAAAGAGACTAAGTGTCTCATTTCTTATCAAAGCCACTCCAAACGCAACCCAATCAACTCGACCACATAAGACACGGATAATGAAGCATAAAGAAGCAAAAATGGAGAAAATAGAGCGGTAACTCATGAGACGATAGGTCGGGTCGTCACAGTCACGACCAAAATTTCCCACCCTCAGGAGTCGTGATGGCCCCTACTCGTAAAAGCTAGGAAAGGCACGAACTTAGAAATCATTAACTCTTTTATTTTAATCATTTTTATAAATCATATTAACAAGTGTTAAGTGATTAAATAGCAGTGGAAAATTAGACTAATGCGGAAGACTTAAATAAAAATAAACTAAGCAATACAGCAATCCACACATGGGTCTACCCAAAAACTGGTATCACAACATTCACGGACTACTAAGAGTACTAAATACAACTGTTTGAATAAAAATATAACATTGTTTATCCCGAACACATGAGATAACAGAATAAAGCATAAGATAGAGGAGACGTTGGCCTGTGGACGCCTGCAAGGCTACCTCGGTGTCTCGGTGAACTGAAGGCTGGCTCCCGTGCTACTGCTGCGCACCAAAGGCTACTCCTGTGTAGCATCAGCACAACCTACCCCATGTGCTGGTAAATGTCTAACCTAACCCCTGCGAGGTAGTGACGAGGCTAGGACCAGACTCTAGATAAAAACCTGTGCAGTTATATAATGTATGGCGGAAAAATAAACATATAATAAGCAGTTAAACTGGAGGGGGATACATGCTTCGGGGTAACAATTTAACTTAGCAGAAACTAATAAATATGAATAAACATTACAATATATAAAACAAAATAATAATACTACTGTTGCGGCGCGCAACTCGATCCATATGTATATATATCTGTTGCGGTGTGCAACCCGATCCAATATATATAATATCTGTTGCGGCGTGCAACCCGATCCAATATATATAATATCTGTTGCGGCATGCAACCCGATCCAATATCATATTTGTTACGGTGTGCAACCCTATCCAAATTATATATATAATATCTATTGTAGCGTGCAACCCGATCCAATATAATATCTGTTGCGTCGCGCAACCCGATCCAATATAATATCTGTTGCGGCGTGCAACCCGATCCATATAGGTATACATTAATAAAAATATTGCGGCGCACAACCCGTTCCAAATATATAGCTTACAATAATCATAACAACAATCCCGGTAAGGGATTATCCATAAGATACTCTATCCCGGAAAGGGAACTCAACAGTACAATATATAGGTCCCGGCAATGAAGAATCAGCTATAACCAATCTCAATTCAACTTCTAATCATTTCTATTTTCATTATTTCCAACTCTTAAGTACTTCTACGAAAATAACTAAGCATTTGCTCTATACCACGGATTTACTCACTATTGCAATCGTAGTACTATTCAAGAATACACAAGTATCAATTTAAGACTCACAATCATGCTTGACACAAACGTATAGATACTCGTCACCATGCCTATACGTCGTACTCAACAAGAAATACATAGCAAATATGAATCAAATCCTAATCCCTCAAGTTAAGGTTAGACCGAACACTTACCTCGAACTTCCACGACCAATTCAATCCTTAATTGTCGCTTTTACTCTCGAATTTGGCTCCAAATTGATTGTATCTATACATAAATGAATTCATAACATCAATACATGCTAAACAATTCGAATCCAATGCCTAATTATAGCTTTCCAAGCATTCTTTCCAAAAACCCAAAAATCGACTCCGGGCACGCTTGGTCAAAACACGAGGTTCGGACCAAAATCAAATCACCCATTCACCCACGAGCCTAAATATATAATTATTTCCAGAATTAGACCTCAAAACGAGGTCTAAATCACCATTAATTAAAAATCCCTAACTCTGCCCAAATCCCTAATTTTCTACCTTTAATCATATGTTTTAAGCCTAGAAATTCAATATATGTTGATAAAAATGGAAGGAAACGAGTTAGAAATTACCTACCCAAGAAGTTTTGGTGAAAAGGTGCTTCAAGGATCGCCTAGGAGCTTTGGAGAAGAAGAAGTTTTGTAAAATTTTGAGAAATCCCAAAATGCATTCTATTTTTGAAACTTAAAATAACTGGGCGATTTAATGCTATGCGTTCGCGACAGACCCCTCGCGTTCGCGATGGGTCAGGTTGTTAGGCCTTCGCGTTCGCGATGGGCAGGTTGTTAGGCCTTCGCGTTCGCGTAAGGTTACTACACTTTCCCCTTGCCTAGGCCACTTGGCCTTCGCGTTCGCGTGGCCAGGAACGCGTTTGTAAAGGTATAGCCCCCCGCTGCCTCGCGTTCGCGACCTGGTCTACGCGTTCACGAAGAAGGAAGTTCCTTCAGCAATATTTTACTCGTCACGTTTGCGAGGGTCCTCCCGCGAATGCGAAGAAGGACACATCAGAACTGGAAACCTGCAACCTTTATAAATCAAGAACCATTTATCACACCTCTTTTTTTACGCTACGCTTACCGCGAAAGATGTTGTAAAGGGAGTATTTCCAATTAAAGGACAATCGAAACGGGATTCGTTTATTAAGAGATTCAAAGTCGCCACTTGGGAGATTTATGGTGTCCCAAGTCACCGGTTGAAACCCGAATCGAGGAAAGGTTTGACTCTATTTAACAGTCCGCGAACCAGAAATCCGGATAAGGAATTATGTTAACCCGATAGAAGGTGTTAGGCATTCCCGAGTTCCGTGGTTCTAGCACGGTCGCTCAACTGTCATATTTGGCTTATTTATCTGATTTATAACATGCTTTAACTTATGTGCAAATTTTAACTTTTAACAGCTTTTATTCAAATTATTAGATAAAATTGAACGTCGTTTAAAACATGTATTCGGATCGCGTCACATAAAATGCACCCGAAATCCTAAACACATTTGACTCGACGTTTTGGGATTTGGATTTGGGTCGCATGAAAGGCACACCCGAGTTTAAGAAGGTAAGATTATTAAACACGCGCCTAAAGAGACTATCACGTTATTATTTTGGGGATGGCCATGAAATTCACTAAACGGCCCCTCCCGAAATCTAAGTATTTATTATAAACCTCTATTGAGGGCCCCGCAGTTTGTGCGTTTTTATTCGGCGAGGCTCGTCTCGTTTATTTTAAAAGGATCACCCTAAAGTGACTACATTTTTCTATTTTTTTTCGTCTCTAAAAATGAAAGAAGAAAAAGTCCTAATTGATTTACATGCTTGACAAGTTCGGGTCTGTTATTAGTTATCAGATTACAATAGATGCTAACGGAAAATTGCACTCGAACTCGTAAAAATAAAAAATTATTTCGTGCCTTATTCTATAAGCGAACTACTAAAGCAGAAATTATAATATGCATACGAGATTGACAAAATGTAAAAAAGAAACTAACCATTCTCTAAGTTGATTTAAACTAATATTTTTAGATGATTGAGACTAATGGAATTAACTACTAGAAGATGTTATTAACTGGATTCAAACACTGGCCTATATACTGCCTAATGGAATCAGATTCTTGGTAGAATTAGCTAAATAATTAAGGCTATATTGCACTAGGAAGAATGACGAATCACTAATCCATTAGAGTACACAGTCCTAAAATCTGTTTTAAATAGAAGCACTAATTAAAGATGAAGTCTAAGTAACCAATCCATTAACTATTTGTTCATTATACAAATTACACAACTAACTACATTTAATCTGCAATTGACAACTACAAACTGTAGTTTAAAAACCAAATAGTTCCAGTTAAGTACAAAACTACACCATGCATTCTTATTGAGTCATGAAACTAGATTATGCAAATACTTATCACATATCTATTAAACTACTAGGTACAACACTAATTCATCAATCACCCTAGCATTTCATTTCACTTTTACATCTCGCAGCTACATCAGTGTTGATTCGAAAATGTACCTGGTAATAGGCAATAGAAGAAGAAACATGAGTGAACTAGCAACAGATAGAGAACCCAGCAAAATAAATCCCAGGAAAACCAGTAGCAATTTCAAAGATACCAAACAGCAACACCAACACTACAAACCCAGGTATAAAACCAGAAATACCAAGCAGAAGTCACAGGCAGAAGCAGACCTAGAAATGCAATAGAACAGTAGGTTTCTGAACTTTTCAGTTTTTTAACTCTCAAACAATCTCTTTTAACTCTCAAACTACTCCTCTTCTGAGATTGAAAAATCAGCCTATTTAAACTCTAAAATCACTGAACTTTTAAGATTGAAAAAACCAGTCAAATTAAACCTAAACTCTGGACTTCTTGTGTTAAAAATCCACCCAGTTTCCACTCTTAGTTCTCACTTTTTAGCATTCCAGAAGCCCCCTAAGAAACTGATTTTTTAGCCTTCAAAAACCACCCATATTCTGTCCAAAGTCCCTTCTATTTATACAACAAAAACGACCCCTCATCTGCCTTGAACTCCTCCCTTTTGAATCCCACTCCTCTATGCCTTTCTTGTTTCAAGTTATTTTTGTTCCCCACTACCATTTGTCCCACTCTATTAATTAATTCCTAGCATGGGTAACATATTTAATTACTTCTTTTAACACCTCCCCATACCACTATGTCTTGTTCCCACTATGTATTAAACAATGCCTTATTTTAATATTATTAGTGCTTAGTGGACAAAACACTCAATTTAAATAATTCTTCAAGTTTTCAATTCCCATATTACCCCTAAAACTACTGAAATTACTATCCTACCCCCATCCCTTTTCAATCTGTGTTACAATCTATCAGCTATAACCAATTCAAGCCTAACAATTGACTAATTAAACACATGAAACTAATTCCCAATCAGCAATATCACACCAGAACTGAATTCAAACCAGATTCATCTTAGACTAAACATGACAACCTTAGGATTCAATTTAACAAATTCAAACCACAAACTTAAACTACTCAGATCAGATCAAGTGTCATCAAAATAAAGACCAATGATTCAACATATATCACCTTTGAAGTTCTAACTATTCAATTAAGAGTTGATGAACACTACTGATTACAAATTAACATATATAATTCTTCAAGAAGAAAATTATTGATTAAATCAAAACCAAACTATAACAGGAAACACAAGCAATTTTACAACAAATTCAGAAGTTCCAATCAATGAACTATCGCGAATGTAATCACAATTAACCTAACAAAAAATTCACTGATCAAATAACAGCTTCTGATCATGTATCTAATGCAAGCAATACCCGACGAAACTTGACAAACAAAGAAAAAGAAAGAGAACAGATGAAAGATGAGGATTCAAACGACTGAACTAAAACGTAAAGGAGATTAACCCATGGAACTAGAAAGAGGAGATACCTCAATAGCAATAAAAATCAGCCACTACACCGATCCCGACTCCAAAATTTTAGCGAGGAAAGGGCAACTAAAACCTAACAGGAACCGCAACCAAAATGACGGACGACAGCATATATTCGAACCAAATCCGGCACCTCAATCGCAAGCAATGAACAACTTAAACAACCTTGACTCAGTTCAAACTCCGGAAATTCGACGAGAATGGCGAAGCAGCAACAGTGTTTGAACGTGAAGGGACTGGGTGGTTTTTTGGTCGAGTTTCGCTTGAGGAAGAAGAAGCAGTAGCAGCCGGAGATGGTGGTTCGACGGAAGGGTCGTTTGGTGGTCTACTGTGCGCTGCTCCCTAGGGTTTTTCGTTCTTTTCTGGTGGTTGTTTGGAGACGTGACTGTGCTGGAACGAGCAGCGGTCAGCGTCTGGTGGAGGAGTAGGCTCGTTTGGAGCTGGTCAACGGAGTGGTCGACAGCGACTGGTTTTGTCGCTGGCTGGAGGAAGCTGGTGAAGTCGACTGGGACGGGGGCTGACGATGGAGAACGATGGGCTGGACGTTATGGGGCTGGGTTCAGCTAGGTTTTAGGGTTGTTTCTTGTTGAAGAAGGAGGGAAGCCATGGATGTCGAGGGAGCTGGAGGGGTCGTTTGGAGAAGATGAAGACGGAAAAGGGGGCGGGTCTCGAGAGGTTTGTCTGACTAGGGTTAGGAATGAAAAATGAAAAAATGAGAGAGGGGTGTATGGTTTCGGCTATGGGGGCAGCCGGGCCAGGGGGTTTTTGGGTTGGGTAAGGGGTGTTTTGGGCCTAGTTTGTTTAATTTGAAAGATTGCCGAATCCGAATTTCCTTCTATTTTTTGTTCTCTTTTCTTTTATTTGCTCCAAAATTAAAACTTAAAGATCCTAAATTAAATTAAAAGATCTAATTGAATTATCAAAAATAACTAATTAACTCCTACTAACAATAATCCCACTAATTAAATACCAATTAAAAACAAGATCACACAATGGGACATTAAATGCTAAAAATGCAAAGTACATTATTTTTTGTGATTTTTCATTTTTGTAAGACAACTTACTTAATTAATCCTAATTTTAAAAATTAAATCCTAAATGCATATTTTTTATATTTTTATTAATTTTAACAAATGCACAAACAAATGCAAATAAAAGAAAAATACCACAAAATTGCAAACAACACAAAAATTTATTTTATTTTGAATTTTTTTGTGGGAGTAATTCTCATATAGGGCAAAAATCACGTGCTTACAGCTGCCCCTTTTTGTCCGAAAACACGAAGAGTTTTCGTGCAAAGATAAAGTGAGCGAGCGATTTTTGCCCGTTTGAGTACTCCGTGTGAAGCATTTGTTGAAAGATTTGACCGAACCTTTGCTTCAAAAGGTCTCCTACATATCCCTGGCTAAAAGAGAATCAGGTCAATGTAGTTCGGGAAGCTTTGTTAGCTGGGACTACCGTGGAACTGTGCTTTTGCTGTTACTGTTATTGCTGTTGCTGTTACCGCTTACCGACCTCCTTTTTACACCGTGCTAAATAGAAAATAAGAAGCTAGACTAAACTAGTCTATGAATTACAAAATCTTATATAGATCTTCAGGCTTGCTCTTGTCGCTTTGCTTTCTTGTTGGCTTGCTTCCTTTGATGTCTCTGATTTGACTCGTCGGCCACTTTTGACTGCCGAACTTGAACTGTTTAATTCCTTCTTTTGAGTTTCGGATTATTTTCCTTTGAAGCTTGAACTGCTTTCTTCCGATTTATGATCTTGGATTTATGCTGGGGATCTTGTTGTGATCCTCCACTTTACTGACTTCAACTTCAATGTATTCCTCTGTTATATGGGCAGGCTCCCAACTTCAAAACTTGAAATGTAAAGACTGAAATGTATTCCTCTCAGGTGAAAGTTTCAACAGACTGAGATTTCTTCTGTTATCTTAGGAGAAAGATTCATCAGACTGAGATTTTGACTCTAGGAGATAATTCATCAGACTAGGTCCAATTTTGAGTGATTACTTAATTTAAAATATAAAGACTGAAATGTATTCCTCTGTTATATGGGCGGGCTCCCAACTTCAAAACTTGAAATTTAAAGACTGAATGATTACCATCTTAGGTGAAAGTTTTCAACACACTAAGATTTTGACTCTAGGAAATAATTCATCAGACTAGGTCCATTTTTGTGTGATTACTTAATTTAAAATGTAAAGACTGAAATGTATTCTTCTGTTATACGGGCGGGCTCCCGACTTCAAAACTTGAAATTTAAAGACTGAAATGTATTCTTCTGTTATACGGGCGGGCTCCCGACTTCAAAACTTGAAATTTAAAGACTGAAATGTATTCCTCTCAGGTGAAAGTTTCAACAGACTAAGATTTCTTCTGTTATCTTAGGAGAAAGATTCATCGGACTAAGATTTTGACTCTAGGAGATAATTCATCAGACTAGGTCCAATTTGTGTGGTCTCAGGAGAAAGATTCATCAGACTGAGATTTTGATATCTTAGGAGAAAGATTCATCGGACTAAGATTCAATTTTTATGTGATCTCAGGAGAAAAATCCATCGGACTAAGATTTTGATATCTTAGGAGAAAGATTCATCAGACTAAGCTTTTGATATCTTAGGAGAAAGATTCATCAGACTAGATTTTGACTCTAGGAGATAATTCATCAGACTAGGTCCAATTTGTTGTGATCTCAGGAGAAAGATTCATCAGACTGAGATTTTGACTCTAGGAGATAATTCATCAGACTAGGTCCAATTTTATGTGATTACTCAATTTAAAATGTAAAGACTGAAATGTATTCCTCTGTTATATGGGCGGGCTCCCAACTTCAAAACTTGTAATTTAAAGACTGAAATGATTACCATCTTAGGTGAAAGTTTTCAACAGACTAAGATTTAGACTCTAGGAGATAATTCATCAGACTGGGTCTATTTTTGTGTGATCTTAGGAGAAAGATTCCTCGGACTGAGATTTTGACTCTAGGAGATAATTCATCAGACTGGGTCTATTTTTGTGTGATCTTAGGAGAAAGATTCCTCGGACTGAGATTTTGACTCTAGGAGATAATTCATCAGACTGGGTCTATTTTTGTGTGATCTTAGGAGAAAGATTCCTCGGACTGAGATTTTGACTCTAGGAGATAATTCATCAGACTGGGTCTATTTTTGTGTGATCTTAGGAGAAAGATTCCTCGGACTGAGATTTTGACTCTAGGAGATAATTCATCAGACTGGGTCTATTTTTGTGTGATCTTAGGAGAAAGATTCCTCGGACTGAGATTTTGACTCTAGGAGATAATTCATCAGACTGGGTCTATTTTTGTGTGATCTTAGGAGAAAGATTCCTCGGACTGAGATTTTGACTCTAGGAGATAATTCATCAGACTGGGTCTATTTTTGTGTGATCTTAGGAGAAAGATTCCTCGGACTGAGATTTTGACTCTAGGAGATAATTCATCAGACTGGGTCTATTTTTGTGTGATCTTAGGAGAAAGATTCCTCGGACTGAGATTTTGACTCTAGGAGATAATTCATCAGACTGGGTCTATTTTTGTGTGATCTTAGGAGAAAGATTCCTCGGACTGAGATTTTGACTCTAGGAGATAATTCATCAGACTGGGTCTATTTTTGTGTGATCTTAGGAGAAAGATTCCTCGGACTGAGATTTTGACTCTAGGAGATAATTCATCAGACTGGGTCTATTTTTGTGTGATCTTAGGAGAAAGATTCCTCGGACTGAGATTTTGACTCTAGGAGATAATTCATCAGACTGGGTCTATTTTTGTGTGATCTTAGGAGAAAGATTCCTCGGACTGAGATTTTGACTCTAGGAGATAATTCATCAGACTGGGTCTATTTTTGTGTGATCTTAGGAGAAAGATTCCTCGGACTGAGATTTTGACTCTAGGAGATAATTCATCAGACTGGGTCTATTTTTGTGTGATCTTAGGAGAAAGATTCCTCGGACTGAGATTTTGACTCTAGGAGATAATTCATCAGACTGGGTCTATTTTTGTGTGATCTTAGGAGAAAGATTCCTCGGACTGAGATTTTGACTCTAGGAGATAATTCATCAGACTGGGTCTATTTTTGTGTGATCTTAGGAGAAAGATTCCTCGGACTGAGATTTTGGCTCTAGGAGATAATTCATCAGACTAGGTCCTATTTTTGTGTGATCTCCGGAGAAAAATCCATCGGACTGAGATTTTGATATCTTAGGAGAAAGATTCATCAGACTAAGATTTTGACTCTAGGAGATAATTCATCAGACTGGGTCTATTTTTGTGTGATCTTAGGAGAAAGATTCCTCGGACTGAGATTTTGACTCTAGGAGATAATTCATCAGACTAGGTCCATTTTGTTGTCTTACTTGAAACCTTCCGATTGTTGCTTCCTTCTTCTTGTTGTTTTATCTGAAACCTTTAATTGTTGCTTCCCACTTCTTATTATCTGTAACTTTCCAACTATTGCTTTCAATTTTTTAATTCTTGCCTTCCCCTTTTGTTATCTATCTGGGTCTTTCCGGTTGTTGCCTTTACTTCTTTGTTGTTATCTTTCTAAGTCTTTCCAACTGACTTCTTATTGACTTGAAAAAATTCATCAGACTAAGATTTTTTATCTTAGGAGAAATAATTCATCAGACTAAATATTTTTTTATCTTAGGAGAAACAATTCATCAGACTATGATTTTTCATCTTAGGAGAAATAATTCATCAGACTAAGATTTTTCATCTTAGGAGAAACAATTCATCAGACTAAGATTTTTCTTAGGAGAAACAATTCATCAGACTAAGATTTTTTATCTTAGGAGAAACAATTCATCAGACGAAGATTTTTCATCTTAGGAGAAACAATTCATCAGACTAAGATATTTCATCTTAGGAGAAACAATTCATCAGACTAAGATTTTTCATCTTAGGAGAAATAATTCATCAGACTAAGATTTTTTTTTTATCTTAGGAGAAACTTTGCACTGTTTTGTTCCTGTTATATACAAAGAAAAATTTTGTCAGTTTTTGAAAATGATGGTCGGTTGTGACCTTCTTGCTGGGGATGATTTCCTCCTTCCCTTAACACTTTGTGTTATCTTCTTTATTCCTCAAATGGGTACCTGACTTCAACAAAATAAAAAGGTAACGCCTCCGTTCTACGGGCGGCAACGGACCTCAACTATGATTAGAAAACTTTAAATATAATTTAAAAAGATAATGCCTTTCCGTTCTTCGGGTAGGCTCTCGACTACAACAACTTAAAAAGATAACGCCTCCGTTCTACGGGCGGGCTCCCAACTTCAACAACTTACCTTATCTGCATTCTATTACTGTTGTCCTTCTTTTCCTCGTAAACCATTTCCTTCTACTTGAAATACCTTCTTTCAAAATTGCTTCCCTCAAAAACTCGTGTTGTCTTCCCTCGAAACTGCTGGTGATAACATTATTGGGAAATTAATTATTTACCTGCTGGGGATAATAGTGTTGGGGGGAATCTCCTTTATTCCCCTCCTTCTCCTTATTTATTTTTTTTATTTTTTTATTTTTTTTCAAAACTACTTTCTTCAACTTTTATTTTCTCTCAACATTGTTGGGGATAAAAATGTTATCATCTAAGGATAACATTGTTGAGGATAGCGCTGCTGGGGGAATTTTATTCCTTCAAAATTGGTGCTTCATTCTTCTGGAAGCTGCTGGGGATGACACTGGCCTTTTGCCTTTTCTGACCACCAGTTTCGTCCCTTTGTTCTGTCCACTGGGGGTACAACTCCTTTCATTAAAATTTGTTATTTTCTTTCTTTCAACACCACTGGGGATAATACTAGTTCAAAGACCACTTCCCTTAAGTCTGGTGTTATCTTTCTTCTTCCCCGAGTGGATACCTGACTTCCTGAAAATTTTCCAAATGAAAGGAAAATTTTCTGCCCCAGTTTGATAATCTTCCTTGTGGCAAGCCTTTCCGCCATCAATGCCATTTCCTTTTTTCTGCTTCAATTCAAAGAAAATTTGTTAGTTTAAAACGCGGTGGTTGGCTGTGATGTTCCTACTGGGGATGGTTCTCCTTCTCTCCTTCCCTGCTCTGCGTTCCAAAACTTGCTGGGGGTAAGGTTATTTGCTAGTTTTAGCACAATTTGCCCGGCTTTGCGTCGTCTGGCCATCTTGAAACTTAGTCGATAATTTCTTACCTTCTTGACGACTCCTTATTCACGGGCCTTTCACCGTTGTTTTCCACTTGTATCCTGACCTGACCCCCCCTTCCCCCACATTTCCTATGACAGTTGACTCTGCTTGAGGATATTGCATGTTTTGCTGATGAACTACTTTCTTCGTTCATCGGTGTTATTAAGAGTGACACTTCTACTGGGGAATATTCATCTTCTTTTATAGCTCGGGAATTGGCATCCTCCCGGCCTCTGAGTCTCACATGAATTTCCCCGAATCACGCCCATCGCCCTCTGCATTGTTCTTTCTTGATTTGTCCACTGGCCTTGGCCTTGAGGTCTATAACCTTTGATTTCTGTGGGGAATATCCTTCTTGACACTGGTCCATCCCACTGTCAATCTCCTCTTTTCGGGGATATCCTTCTTTACACTGGCCTTGCACTTGTTCTGACTTATGCCGCTTGGATGTTCTAATCAGATCTCGTCTTGCATAATTGGAAAGATGATAGTAAATTTTGAAGTCATTTCTAAATTGTTCTGACCAAACAGACTCTATTGGGGAATTTTTTTGATGAAAGGAGAAAGATAAAAAGGAACAGAATAAAAGACAAAGGAAAGAGATGACTCTCTAACAAGAGAAACTATAAAATAAAAACCTATCAAATGCGGATACCGACTCTAATGGTCATGACATGCACATATGGCCTATCCTCCGTCGTCAATCGTTTTTCAAGATCTTCGTTTGCTGATTCCCCATCTGATTCTCACCCTTATTTGACTTGTAGTGCCCGAAGGTTTTCACTATCAAGCCTCTCTCATTTTGGTTTTTCTCTCAGCTTTCAGTCGCCTCAAGTTGCCCGTGAAGGTTTTCATCGATAAGACTCTCTCATTTGTATCACTTTTCAGCTGGGGATTGGGGTCTTACCGATAAGACTCTCTTTTCTACTTCTTTTCTGTAGGGGACCAGAGTCTTTTCTGCTGGGGATCAGAGTGTTATGTTCTGATAAGGCTCTCTCATTTGCCTGACTTGGCCTCTTTTGAAGACTGATCGGAAGGTCTTTCTTGGGACCGTAATGTGGGATTTGGGTAGGGCTAGAAAGAAAGGGCTAAAGGCTCAAAACAAAACAACCTGGGTTAAAAATTACAACCTTCGGAACTAGATTTCTTAACAACAAACACAACTTCTGCCCAAGTTTCTTGCTTGGGGATTTTTTGATTTTTTGTTATACTATGACCGAGCCGTGAAGCGCCTACGTATCCTCTTTGAGGAATCAGGTCAAACGTAGTTCCCAATTCCTCGTTTTTCTAGTTTTCTTTTCTTTTTATCATTTTTTTTCTTTTCTTCTTCTCCTTTTTTTTCTTTTTGTTGTTTTTGTTGTTTCCTTTCTTTCCTTTTTTTTCTTTATCTTCCATGTTTGTGTTTTCTAATCTTCGCTACTGATTCCGAGAGAGGGGTATGAAAGAAAGAAAATAAGGTTCAAAAGGGGTAACGAAGGATAAAGTGTTTAGATAGCAGAACAAAATACCTTCGTCATTCCAATCTTCAAAACATACCAAGTACAAACCACACGATTAACATTCGCCCTATCTTTAAAGCACCATTGGGCAACACTCTCATTTTCATTACCGCGAACGACCCCCATGTCAACATGGCCAATTTACCTTTACGGTTATCTTTATGTTTTGTCTGCCCCAATTTCACATGACTCGGGCTCCAAATAATATCAAACCGTTCTCATTCCCTTTAAATACCCCGATCATCTTTCAATTGTTTTGTGATTAACTTTTAAGTTTAGGCCCAAATTATGCGTGCATGTCATGTCACTAGAGTTGACAGAAAAGAACTATAAAGAGAAAAGACTTAAACCTAAAAAAAATGACTAGAAATAACGGGAGACCGAGAATTGCATTAGACAGACGGGAAAAGAGTTTGTACAACAAAACAAGCACAATAAACTGGAGTACAACCTTCAGAACAAACCTAGAAAACATTAATAAGACATTACGATCAAAAGAAAAATAAAAAGATAAAAAGGTTTGAGCTACAAGACAATATCCGTATTACAACCCTGAAATAACCCGGACAAACAGAAATGACAACAAAATAAGCCACCAAGATTCCTTCTTACATGACTCTCCAATTGATAAGCCTGACATTTAGCCACAAATCTGATTATCAGAATCACTATAGCCTTCTCCCATTTCAGTCGGCAAATTCCTGAGTGGATTCTCATATCCAATGTCACCAGGCATCACCGTCAGAAAGTGTGCATCATCATGTGCAGGTAAAGGATTCTGCGCGATATTCTGGGTGTCACTATCTTGGATCTCAATCAGGTTTTCCTGGATCTTGTGCTTCCGGCTCACCACGAACCAACCACCTCAATTTTCTCAACAATTCAAAACAAAACATGGTAGAATGGACTCAGTCGGTCCTTATTATTATCAACATTTTTTCTTTTTCTCTTTTTCTTTTTTTCATTTTTTTTAGGCGTGGTCGAATCTTATGGAGATTGCCTACGTATCATGACCCCGCATGAATCAGACCTTTCGTAGTTCGAGCAGATACACGGTAAATAACAACAAAACATTTTTTTTTTCATTTTTATAATACAACAAACTTGATAACACAGGTT